>OU426882.1:44533962-44785338 GCA_911387805.1 Cantharis rustica
AATTGTAATTACTCTTTTCATTTCTGCTCTCCTAATACTTTAGAAGCAACATTTCACTTAAAATTTGAGATTTTTCGACTTTTTAAAGCAGGATAACATAAAACGCGCGAGAAATTGTAATTACTTTTTTCATTTCTGCTCTCCTAATACTTTAGAAGCAACATTTCACTTAAAATTTGAGATGTTTCGACTTTTTAAAGCAGGATAACATTAAACGCGGGAGAAATTGTAATTACTCTTTTCATTTCTGCTCTCCTAATACTTTAGAAGCAAAATTTGCCTTAAAATTTGAGATTTTTCGACTTTTTAAAGCAGGATAACATAAAACGCGGGAGAAATTGTGATTACTCTTTTCATTTCTGCTCTCCTAATACTTTAGAAGCAAAATTTGCCTTAAAATTTGAGATTTTTCGACTTTTTAAAGCAGGATAACATAAAACGCGGGAGAAATTGTAATTACTCTTTTCATTTCTGCTCTCCTAATACTTTAGAAGCAAAATTTGCCTTAAAATTTGAGATTTTTCGACTTTTTAATGCAGGTTAACATAAAACGCGGTAGAAATTGTAATTACTCTTTTCATTTCTGCTCTCCTAATACTTTAGAAGCAACATTTCACTTAAGATTTGAGGTTTTTCGACTTTTTAAAGCAGGATAACATAAAACGCGGGAGAAATTGTAATTACTCTTTTCATTTCTGCTTTCCTAATACTTTAGAAGCAAAATTTGCCTTAAAATTTCAGATTTTTCGACTTTTTAAAGCAGGATAACATAAAACGCGGGAGAAATTGTAATTACTCTTTTCATTTCTGCTCTCCTAATACTTTAGAAGCAAAATTTGTCTTACAATTTTAGATTTTTCGACATTTTAAAGCAGGATAACATAAAACGCGGGAGAAATTGTAATTACTCTTTTCATTTCTGCTCTCCTAATACTTTAGAAGCAACATTTCACTTAAAATTTGAGATTTTTCGACTTTTTAAAGCAGGATAACATAAAACGCGGGAGAAATTGTAATTACTCTTTTCATTTCTGCTCTCCTAATACTTTAGAAGCAAAATTTGCTTTAAAATTTGAGATTTTTCGACTTTTTAAAGCAGGATAACATAAAACGCGGGAGAAATTGTAATTACTCTTTTCATTTCTGCTCTCCTAATACTTTAGAAGCAACATTTCACTTAAATTTGAGATTTTTCGACTTTTTAAAGCAGGATAACATAAAACGCGGGAGAAATTGTAATTACTCTTTTCATTTCTGCTCTCCTAATACTTTAGAAGCAAAATTTGCCTTAAAATTTGAGATTTTTCGACTTTTTAAAGCAGGATAACATAAAACGCGGGAGAAATTGTAATTACTCTTTTCATTTCTGCTCTCCTAATACTTTAGAAGCAAAATTTGCCTTAAAATTTGAGATTTTTCGACTTTTTAAAGCAGGATAACATAAAACGCGGGAGAAATTGTAATTACTCTTTTCATTTCTGCTCTCCTAATACTTTAGAAGCAAAATTTGCCTTAAAATTTAAGATTTTTCGACTTTTTAAAGCAGGATAACATAAAACGCGGTAGAAATTGTAATTACTCTTTTCATTTCTGCTCTCCTAATACTTTAGAAGCAAAATTTGCCTTAAAATTTGAGATTTTTCGACTTTTTAAAGCAGGATAACATAAAACGCGGGAGAAATTGTAATTACTCTTTTCATTTCTGCTCTCCTAATACTTTAGAAGCAACATTTCTCTTAAAATTTGAGATTTTTCGACTTTTTAAAGCAGGATAACATAAAACGCGGGAGAAATTGTAATTACTCTTTTCATTTCTGCTCTCCTAATACTTTAGAAGCAAAATTTGCCTTAAAATTTGAGATTTTTCGACTTTTTAAAGCAGGATAACATAAAACGCGGGAGAAATTGTAATTACTTTTTTCATTTCTGCTCTCCTAATACTTTAGAAGCAAAATTTCACTTAAAGTTTGAGATTTTCGACTTTTTAAAGCAGGATAACATAAAACGAAGGAGAAATTGTAATTACTCTTTTCATTTCTGCTCTCCTAATACTTTAGAAGCAATATCTCACTTAAAATTTGAGATTTTTCGACTTTTTAAAGCAGGATAACATAAAACGCGGGAGAAATTGTAATTACTCTTTTCATTTCTGCTCTCCTAATACTTTAGAAGCAAAATTTGCCTTAAAATTTGAGATTTTTCGACTTTTTAAAGCAGGATAACATAAAACGCGGGAGAAATTGTAATTACTCTTTTCATTTCTGCTCTCCTAATACTTTAGAAGCAAAATTTGTCTTACAATTTTAGATTTTTCGACATTTTAAAGCAGGATAACATAAAACGCGGGAGAAATTGTAATTACTCTTTTCATTTCTGCTCTCCTAATACATTAGAAGCAACATTTCACTTAAAATTTGAGATTTTTCGACTTTTTAAAGCAGGATAACATAAAACGCGGGAGAAATTGTAATTACTCTTTTCATTTCTGCTCTCCTAATACTTTAGAAGCAAAATTTGCCTTAAAATTTGAGATTTTTCGACTTTTTAAAGCAGGATAACATAAAACGCGGGAGAAATTGTAATTACTCTTTTCATTTCTGCTCTCCCAATACCTTAGAAGCAACATTTCACTTAAAATTTGAGATTTTTCGACTTTTTAAAGCAGGATATCATAAAACGCGGGAGAAATTGTAATTACTCTTTTCATTTCTGCTGTCCTAATACTTTAGAAGCAAAATTTGCCTTAAAATTTTAGATTTTTCGACTTTTTAAAGCAGGATAACATAAAACGCGGGAGAAATTGTAATTATTCTTTTCATTTCTGCTCTCCTAATACTTTAGAAGCAACATTTGCCTTAAAATTAGAGATTTTTCGACTTTTTAAAGCAGGATAACATAAAACGCGGGAGAAATTGTAATTACTCTTTTCATTTCTGCTCTCCTAATACTTTAGAAGCAAAAGTTGCCTTAAAATTTAAGATTTTTCGACTTTTTAAAGCAGGATAACATAAAACGCGGGAGAAATTGTAATTACTCTTTTCATTTCTGCTCTCCTAATACTTTAGAAGCAACATTTCACTTAAAATTTGAGATTTTTCGACTTTTTAAAGCAGGATAACATAAAACGCGGGAGAAATTGTAATTACTCTTTTCATTTCTGCTCTCCTAATACTTTAGAAGCAACATTTCACTTAAAATTTGAGATGTTTCGACTTTTTAAAGCAGGATAACATTAAACGCGGGAGAAATTGTAATTACTCTTTTCATTTCTGCTCTCCTAATACTTTAGAAGCAAAATTTCACTTAAAGTTTGAGATTTTCGACTTTTTAAAGCAGGATAACATAAAACGAGGGAGAAATTGTAATTACTGTTTTCATTTCTGCTCTCCTAATACTTTAGAAGCAAAATTTCACTTAAAATTTGAGATTTTTCGACTTTTTAAAGCAGTTTAACATAAAACGAGGGAGAAATTGTAATTACTCTTTTCATTTCTGCTCTCCTAATACTTTAGAAGCAAAATTTGCCTTAAAATTTGAGATTTTTCGACTTTTTAAAGCAGGATAACATAAAACGCGGGAGAAATTGTAATTACTCTTTTCATTTCTGCTCTCCTAATACTTTAGAAGCAACATTTCACTTAAAATTTGAGATTTTTCGACTTTTTAAAGCAGGATAACATAAAACGCGGGAGAAATTGTAATTACTCTTTTCATTTCTGCTCTCCTAATACTTTAGAAGCAAAATTTGCCTTAAAATTTGAGATTTTTCGACTTTTTAAAGCAGGTTAACATAAAACGCGGGAAAAATTGTAATTACTCTTTTCATTTCTGCTCTCCTAATACTTTAGAAGCAACATTTCACTTAAAATTTGAGATTTTTCGACTTTTTAAAGCAGGATAACATAAAACGCGGGAGAAATTGTAATTACTCTTTTCATTGCTGCTGTCCTAATACTTTAGAAGCAAAATTTGTTTTTAAATTTGAGATTTTTCGACTTTTTAAAGCAGGTTAACATAAAACGCGGGAAAAATTGTAATTACTCTTTTCATTTCTGCTCTCCTAATACTTTAGAAGCAAAATTTCACTTAAAATTTGAGATTTTTCGACTTTTTAAAGCAGGATAACATAAAACGAGGGAGAAATTGTAATTACTCTTTTCATTTCTGCTCTCCTAATACTTTAGAAGCAAAATTTGCCTTAAAATTTGAGATTTTTCGACTTTTTAAAGCAGGATAACATAAAACGCGGGAGAAATTGTAATTACTCTTTTCATTTCTGCTCTCCTAATACTTTAGAAGCAACATTTCTCTTAAAATTTGAGATTTTTCGACTTTTTAAAGCAGGATAACATAAAACGCGGGAGAAATTGTAATTACTCTTTTCATTTCTGCTCTCCTAATACTTTAGAAGCAAAATTTGCCTTAAAATTTGAGATTTTTCGACTTTTTAAAGCAGGATAACATAAAACGCGGGAAAAATTGTAATTACTCTTTTCATTTCTGCTCTCCTAATACTTTAGAAGCAACATTTCTCTTAAAATTTGAGATTTTTCGACTTTTTAAAGCAGGATAACATAAAACGCGGGAGAAATTGTAATTACTCTTTTCATTTCTGCTCTCCTAATACTTTAGAAGCAAAATTTGCCTTAAAATTTGAGATTTTTCGACTTTTTAAAGCAGGTTAACATAAAACGCGGGAAAAATTGTAATTACTCTTTTCATTTCTGCTCTCCTAATACTTTAGAAGCAACATTTCACTTAAAATTTGAGATTTTTCGACTTTTTAAAGCAGGATAACATAAAACGCGGGAGAAATTGTAATTACTCTTTTCATTGCTGCTGTCCTAATACTTTAGAAGCAAAATTTGTTTTTAAATTTGAGATTTTTCGACTTTTTAAAGCAGGTTAACATAAAACGCGGTAGAAATTGTAATTACTCTTTTCATTTCTGCTCTCCTAATACTTTAGAAGCAAAATTTGCCTTAAAATTTGAGATTTTTCGACTTTTTAAAGCAGGATAACATAAAACGCGGGAGAAATTGTAATTACTCTTTTCATTTCTGCTCTCCTAATACTTTAGAAGCAATATTTCACTTAAAATTTGAGATTTTTCGACTTTTTAAAGCAGGATAACATAAAACGCGGGAGAAATTGTAATTACTCTTTTCATTTCTGCTCTCCTAATACTTTAGAAGCAAAATTTGCATTAAAATTTGAAATTTTTCGACTTTTTAAAGCAGGATAACATAAAACGCGGGAGAAATTGTGATTACTCTTTTCATTTCTGCTCTCCTAATACTTTAGAAGCAAAATTTGCCTTAAAATTTGAGATTTTTCGACTTTTTAAAGCAGGATAACATAAAACGCGGGAGAAATTGTGATTACTCTTTTCATTTCTGCTCTCCTAATACTTTAGAAGCAAAATTTGCCTTAAAATTTGAGATTTTTCGACTTTTTAAAGCAGGATAACATAAAACGCGGGAGAAATTGTAATTACTCTTTTCATTTCTGCTCTCCTAATACTTTAGAAGCAAAATTTGCCTTAAAATTTGAGATTTTTCGACTTTTTAAAGCAGGATAACATAAAACGCGGGAGAAATTGTAATTACTCTTTTCATTTCTGCTCTCCTAATACTTTAGAAGCAAAATTTGCCTTAAAATTTGAGATTTTTCGACTTTTTAAAGCAGGATAACATAAAACGCGGGAGAAATTGTAATTACTCTTGTCATTTCTGCTCTCCTAATACTTTAGAAGCAAAATTTGCCTTAAAATTTGAGATTTTTCGACTTTTTAAAGCAGGATAACATAAAACGCGGGAGAAATTGTAATTACTCTTTTCATTTCTGCTCTCCTAATACTTTAGAAGCAAAATTTGCCTTAAAATTTAAGATTTTTCGACTTTTTAAAGCAGGATAACATAAAACGCGGGAGAAATTGTGATTACTCTTTTCATTTCTGCTCTCCTAATACTTTAGAAGCAAAATTTGCCTTAAAATTTGAGATTTTTCGACTTTTTAAAGCAGGATAACATAAAAAGCGGGAGAAATTGTAATTACTCTTTTCATTTCTGCTCTCCTAATACTTTAGAAGCAAAATTTGCCTTAAAATTTGAGATTTTTCGACTTTTTAAAGCAGGATAACATAAAACGCGGGAGAAATTGTGATTACTCTTTTCATTTCTGCTCTCCTAATACTTTAGAAGCAAAATTTGCCTTAAAATTTGAGATTTTTCGACTTTTTAAAGCAGGATAACATAAAACGCGGGAGAAATTGTAATTACTCTTTTCATTTCTGCTCTCCTAATACTTTAGAAGCAAAATTTGCCTTAAAATTTGAGATTTTTCGACTTTTTAAAGCAGGATAACATAAAACGCGGGAGAAATTGTAATTACTCTTTTCATTTCTGCTCTCCTAATACTTTAGAAGCAAAATTTGCCTTAAAATTTGAGATTTTTCGACTTTTTAAAGCAGGATAACATAAAACGCGGGAGAAATTGTAATTACTCTTTTCATTTCTGCTCTCCTAATACTTTAGAAGCAAAATTTGCCTTAAAATTTAAGATTTTTCGACTTTTTAAAGCAGGATAACATAAAACGCGGGAGAAATTGTAATTACTCTTTTCATTTCTGCTCTCCTAATACTTTAGAAGCAAAATTTGCCTTAAAATTTGAGATTTTTCGACTTTTTAAAGCAGGATAACATAAAACGCGGGAGAAATTGTAATTACTCTTTTCATTTCTGCTCTCCTAATACTTTAGAAGCAAAATTTGCCTTAAAATTTGAGATTTTTCGACTTTTTAAAGCAGGATAACATAAAACGCGGGAGAAATTGTGATTACTCTTTTCATTTCTGCTCTCCTAATACTTTAGAAGCAAAATTTGCCTTAAAATTTGAGATTTTTCGACTTTTTAAAGCAGGATAACATAAAACGCGGGAGAAATTGTAATTACTCTTTTCATTTCTGCTCTCCTAATACTTTAGAAGCAAAATTTGCCTTAAAATTTGAGATTTTTCGACTTTTTAAAGCAGGATAACATAAAACGCGGGAGAAATTGTAATTACTCTTTTCATTTCTGCTCTCCTAATACTTTAGAAGCAAAATTTGCCTTAAAATTTGAGATTTTTCGACTTTTTAAAGCAGGATAACATAAAACGCGGGAGAAATTGTAATTACTCTTTTCATTTCTGCTCTCCTAATACTTTAGAAGCAAAATTTGCCTTAAAATTTGAGATTTTTCGACTTTTTAAAGCAGGATAACATAAAACGCGGGAGAAATTGTAATTACTCTTTTCATTTCTGCTCTCCTAATACTTTAGAAGCAAAATTTGCCTTAAAATTTGAGATTTTTCGACTTTTTAAAGCAGGATAACATAAAACGCGGGAAAAATTGTAATTACTCTTTTCATTTCTGCTCACCTAATACCTTAGAAGCAACATTTCACTTAAAATTTGAGATTTTTCGACTTTTTAAAGCAGGATAACATTTAACGCGGGAGAAATTGTAATTACTCTTTTCATTTCTGCTCACCTAATACCTTAGAAGCAACATTTCACTTAAAATTTGAGATTTTTCGACTTTTTAAAGCAGGATAACATAAAACGCGGGAGAAATTGTGATTACTCTTTTCATTTCTGCTCTCCTAATACTTTAGAAGCAAAATTTGCCTTAAAATTTGAGATTTTTCGACTTTTTAAAGCAGGATAACATAAAACGCGGGAGAAATTGTAATTACTCTTTTCATTTCTGCTCTCCTAATACTTTAGAAGCAAAATTTGCCTTAAAATTTGAGATTTTTCGACTTTTTAAAGCAGGATAACATAAAACGAGGGAGAAATTGTAATTACTCTTTTCATTTCTGCTCTCCTAATACTTTAGAAGCAAAATTTGCCTTAAAATTTGAGATTTTTCGACTTTTTAAAGCAGGATAACATAAAACGCGGGAGAAATTGTAATTACTCTTTTCATTTCTGCTCTCCTAATACTTTAGAAGCAAAATTTGCCTTAAAATTTGAGATTTTTCGACTTTTTAAAGCAGGATAACATAAAACGCGGGAGAAATTGTGATTACTCTTTTCATTTCTGCTCTCCTAATACTTTAGAAGCAAAATTTGCCTTAAAATTTGAGATTTTTCGACTTTTTAAAGCAGGATAACATAAAACGCGGGAGAAATTGTAATTACTCTTTTCATTTCTGCTCTCCTAATACTTTAGAAGCAAAATTTGTCTTAAAATTTGAGATTTTTCGACTTTTTAAAGCAGGATAACATAAAACGCGGGAGAAATTGTAATTACTCTTTTCATTTCTGCTCTCCTAATACTTTAGAAGCAAAATTTGCCTTAAAATTTGAGATTTTTCGACTTTTTAAAGCAGGATAACATAAAACGCGGGAAAAATTGTAATTACTCTTTTCATTTCTGCTCACCTAATACCTTAGAAGCAACATTTCACTTAAAATTTGAGATTTTTCGACTTTTTAAAGCAGGATAACATTTAACGCGGGAGAAATTGTAATTACTCTTTTCATTTCTGCTCTCCTAATACTTTAGAAGCAAAATTTGCCTTAAAATTTGAGATTTTTCGACTTTTTAAAGCAGGATAACATAAAACGCGGGAGAAATTGTAATTACTCTTTTCATTTCTGCTCTCCTAATACTTTAGAAGCAAAATTTGTCTTAAAATTTGAGATTTTTCGACTTTTTAACGCAGGATAACATAAAACGAGGGAGAAATTGTAATTACTCTTTTCATTTCTGCTCTCCTAATACTTTAGAAGCAAAATTTGTCTTAAAATTTGAGATTTTTCGACTTTTTAAAGCAGGATAACATAAAACGCGGGAGAAATTGTAATTACTCTTTTCATTTCTGCTCTCCTAATACTTTAGAAGCAAAATTTGCCTTAAAATTTGAGATTTTTCGACTTTTTAAAGCAGGATAACATAAAACGCGGGAGAAATTGTAATTACTCTTTTCATTTCTGCTCTCCTAATACTTTAGAAGCAAAATTTGCCTTAAAATTTGAGATTTTTCGACTTTTTAAAGCAGGATAACATAAAACGCGGGAGAAATTGTAATTACTCTTTTCATTTCTGCTCTCCTAATACTTTAGAAGCAAAATTTGCCTTAAAATTTGAGATTTTTCGACTTTTTAAAGCAGGATAACATAAAACGCGGGAAAAATTGTAATTACTCTTTTCATTTCTGCTCATCTAATACCTTAGAAGCAACATTTCACTTAAAATTTGAGATTTTTCGACTTTTTAAAGCAGGATAACATTTAACGCGGGAGAAATTGTAATTACTCTTTTCATTTCTGCTCACCTAATACCTTAGAAGCAACATTTCACTTAAAATTTGAGATTTTTCGACTTTTTAAAGCAGGATAACATAAAACGCGGGAGAAATTGTGATTACTCTTTTCATTTCTGCTCTCCTAATACTTTAAAAGCAAAATTTGCCTTAAAATTTGAGATTTTTCGACTTTTTAAAGCAGGATAACATAAAACGCGGGAGAAATTGTAATTACTCTTTTCATTTCTGCTCTCCTAATACTTTAGAAGCAAAATTTGCCTTAAAATTTGAGATTTTTCGACTTTTTAAAGCAGGATAACATAAAACGAGGGAGAAATTGTAATTACTCTTTTCATTTCTGCTCTCCTAATACTTTAGAAGCAAAATTTGCCTTAAAATTTGAGATTTTTCGACTTTTTAAAGCAGGATAACATAAAACGCGGGAGAAATTGTAATTACTCTTTTCATTTCTGCTCTCCTAATACTTTAGAAGCAAAATTTGCCTTAAAATTTGAGATTTTTCGACTTTTTAAAGCAGGATAACATAAAACGCGGGAGAAATTGTGATTACTCTTTTCATTTCTGCTCTCCTAATACTTTAGAAGCAAAATTTGCCTTAAAATTTGAGATTTTTCGACTTTTTAAAGCAGGATAACATAAAACGCGGGAGAAATTGTAATTACTCTTTTCATTTCTGCTCTCCTAATACTTTAGAAGCAAAATTTGTCTTAAAATTTGAGATTTTTCGACTTTTTAAAGCAGGATAACATAAAACGCGGGAGAAATTGTAATTACTCTTTTCATTTCTGCTCTCCTAATACTTTAGAAGCAAAATTTGCCTTAAAATTTGAGATTTTTCGACTTTTTAAAGCAGGATAACATAAAACGCGGGAAAAATTGTAATTACTCTTTTCATTTCTGCTCACCTAATACCTTAGAAGCAACATTTCACTTAAAATTTGAGATTTTTCGACTTTTTAAAGCAGGATAACATAAAACGCGGGAGCAATTGTAATTACTCTTTTCATTTCTGCTCTCCTAATACTTTAGAAGCAAAATTTGCCTTAAAATTTGAGATTTTTCGACTTTTTAAAGCAGGATAACATAAAACGCGGGAGAAATTGTAATTACTCTTTTCATTTCTGCTCTCCTAATACTTTAGAAGCAAAATTTTTCTTAAAATTTGAGATTTTTCGACTTTTTAACGCAGGATAACATAAAACGAGGGAGAAATTGTAATTACTCTTTTCATTTCTGCTCTCCTAATACTTTAGAAGCAAAATTTGTCTTAAAATTTGAGATTTTTCGACTTTTTAAAGCAGGATAACATAAAACGCGGGAGAAATTGTAATTACTCTTTTCATTTCTGCTCTCCTAATACTTTAGAAGCAAAATTTCACTTAAAATTTGAGATTTTTCGACTTTTTAAAGCAGGATAACATAAAACGCGGGAGAAATTGTAATTACTCTTTTCATTTCTGCTCTCCTAATACTTTAGAAGCAAAATTTGCCTTAAAATTTGAGATTTTTCGACTTTTTAAAGCAGGATAACATAAAACGCGGGAGAAATTGTAATTACTCTTTTCATTTCTGCTCTCCTAATACTTTAGAAGCAAAATTTGCCTTAAAATTTGAGATTTTTCGACTTTTTAAAGCAGGATAACATTTAACGCGGGAGAAATTGTAATTACTCTTTTCATTTCTGCTCTCCTAATACTTTAGAAGCAAAATTTGCCTTAAAATTTGAGATTTTTCGACTTTTTAAAGCAGGATAACATAAAACGCGGGAGAAATTGTGATTACTCTTTTCATTTCTGCTCTCCTAATACTTTAGAAGCAAAATTTGTCTTAAAATTTGAGATTTTTCGACTTTTTAACGCAGGATAACATAAAACGAGGGAGAAATTGTAATTACTCTTTTCATTTCTGCTCTCCTAATACCTTAGAAGCAAAATTTGTCTTAAAATTTGAGATTTTTCGACTTTTTAAAGCAGGATAACATAAAACGCGGGAGAAATTGTAATTACTCTTTTCATTTCTGCTCTCCTAATACTTTAGAAGCAACATTTCACTTAAATTTTGAGATTTTTCGACTTTTTAAAGCAGGATAACATAAAACGCGCGAGAAATTCTAATTACTTTTTTCATTTCTGCTCTCCTAATACTTTAGAAGCAACATTTCACTTAAAATTTGAAATTTTTCGCCTTTTTAAAGCAGGATAACATAAAACGCGAGAGAAATTGTAATTACTCTTTTCATTTCTGCTCTCCTAATACTTTAGAAGCAAAATTTGCCTTAAAATTTGAGATTTTTCGACTTTTTAAAGCAGGATAACATAAAACGCGGGAGAAATTGTAATTACTCTTTTCATTTCTGCTCTCCTAATACTTTAGAAGCAAAATTTCACTTAAAGTTGTAATATTGTAAATTTGAATTTGAATATATTGGGCGCGAAATTTTAAATTTAGTTCAATTTGGTTAATTTTAAATACAACGGTGGTAAGACGGAAGTGGTGTGAGTTTTTTCCGCTAGAGTTGACCGTTATAGATGCTAACAAAGGTCTTAGATTTTTTGTACTTCAAGATGGTCGGATGTGGGTGATTTTGGTACTGGGAATGTTTGAGAATATTAAGTAATTGAAATTAAAATTATTTCAAATCAGATTTAGTTAACAGCAGAAGTAAAATACGTAAGTTAAAATATTTGATTTATTCGTTAAAGAATTTAATGCAGGATTATGTTAAAAGTTCGAGTAATAGTTGTTTTAACCACGCGGGTAGATAATTTCGTTTTACATACACGGGTGCATCTAAGTTGTTATTAATTTATCTTCAGTTATAAGATTTGATTACTGTTCAAGATGGTGATTTATAATATTATCATTTAATTAGGTAATGTGAGGGATTGATTATTCATATAATGTTTTTCCAATGGCGTACCAGTACTAGGGGGCAGGTTTGGTTTAAGTCGTAAGAGGAGTTGTTTAAGATAAGTCGAATGGAGGCGGGTGTTTGAAGTGGAAATATATTTATCGTGGGATAATTTAATCTAGATAATTAAGGGTAACGGATGTTGTGGACGCTTACAATCATAAGATGGCGGCTAAGATATATCTCAGTATGGCTTGTCACTAAAAAGGCAAGCTGTAATGGAACCGGAAGTGACATAGCAAATGCTGTGATGTCGTTCCTCTTTTTTTTCATATATCTAAATGATGTACTACAAAATTATGATATTTCAGGACAGTTATTAATAATTTTAACAATGTTCCTTATGATTTTTTGCAACCACTAAAAAAATAGTGACAATTGAATACATTTAACTTAATTAAAATTGAATACAATTAAAATTACACCATTTAACCTAATAAAAGGTAATACCAATTAAAAACGATATTAAAGAACTGTGTTAACAAAGTTCTTCATGATTATTATTTGCGGCTATGATTATTTACTAGTTTAAGTATGGGGAATTTATTTAGTTAAGTACAAGCGATCCATCTAGATTTAAGAAAATGACCAATTAGCAATAAGAAAGACGTACTAGTTTAAGAAACTGACCAATTAGCAATAAGAGACGTACTAATTTTAAGGTGACCATCTTAGATTTAAATGACGAGGTATTAGTTATATAAGGACGGATAATTTAGAATATAAGGGTTATTATTTAAGGTCTTACGGAATAAAAAAAAAACAATCGAGTCGAACATCGGTATACATACATGAAATTTCTTACGAATTACTATAGGTTGTGGTTGGTAAAATAAATATGAATAATCAATTAGAAAACATTACGATCAGGGGATTAACTATCGAACAGTTATTAAATCAAATTTCAAACTAAAGTATTCTGAATTACATGATATCAAGGAGATTAACTTTGCTGGTAAATTGGTTGTCGGACTACCTTTTTTTTTCTCGGTTAAAATATATACATCGTTAAACCGAATCCTGTGTTTTATTTAATTTGTGTGTACTAATTATTCCTTCAGGTGTCCCACCAGTGGTTACGCCACTGGACATATGTGTTTAAGCTTGAAGTTAGTAAGTAAGGTAAGACTACGTTAGCATTCAAAGAGCCATCCGCAAATTTAAAAGGACTTGTAAGTGTTACTACGAGGGGAGATCACAACGTGCGAGGTTTGTTTGACGATCACAGCTTTGGTTTGGTTTGTAACTTTGATTTGAGAAGGCGGTAATTCAAAATGGAGAACCAAATATTACAAAGTTTGAGATTTTCGACTGTTTAAAGCAGTATAACATAAAACGAGGGAGAAATTGTAATTACTCTTTTCATTTCTGCTCTCCTAATACTTTAGAAGCAATATTTCACTTAAAATTTGAGATTTTTCGACTTTTTAAAGCAGGATAACATAAAACGAGGGAGAAATTGTAATTACTCTTTTCATTTCTGCTCTCCTAATACTTTAGAAGCAAAATTTGCCTTAAAATTTGAGATTTTTCGACTTTTTAAAGCAGGATAACATAAAACGCGGGAGAAATTGTAATTACTCTTTTCATTTCTGCTCTCCTAATACTTTAGAAGCAAAATTTGCCTTAAAATTTGAGATTTTTCGACTTTTTAAAGCAGGTTAACATAAAACGCGGTAGAAATTGTAATTACTCTTTTCATTTCTGCTCTCCTAATACTTTAGAAGCAACATTTCACTTAAGATTTGAGATTTTTCGACTTTTTAAAGCAGGATAACATAAAACGCGGGAGAAATTGTAATTACTCTTTTCATTTCTGCTCTCCTAATACTTTAGAAGCAAAATTTGCCTTAAAATTTGAGATTTTTCGACTTTTTAAAGCAGGTTAACATAAAACGCGGTAGAAATTGTAATTACTCTTTTCATTTCTGCTCTCCTAATACTTTAGAAGCAACATTTCACTTAAGATTTGAGATTTTTCGACTTTTTAAAGCAGGATAACATAAAACGCGGGAGAAATTGTAATTACTCTTTTCATTTCTGCTCTCCTAATACTTTAGAAGCAACATTTCTCTTAAAATTTGAGATTTTTCGACTTTTTAAAGCAGGATAACATAAAACGCGGGAGAAATTGTAATTACTCTTTTCATTGCTGCTGTCCTAATACTTTAGAAGCAAAATTTGCCTTAAAATTTGAGATTTTTCGACTTTTTAAAGCAGGATAACATAAAACGCGGGAGAAATTGTAATTACTCTTTTCATTTCTGCTCTGCTAATACTTTAGAAGCAAAATTTCACTTAAAGTTTGAGATTTTCGACTTTTTAAAGCAGGATAACATAAAACGAAAGAGAAATTGTAATTACTCTTTTCATTTCTGCTCTCCTAATACTTTAGAAGCAAAATTTCACTTAAAATTTGAGATTTTTCGACTTTTTAAAGCAGGATAACATAAAACGAGGGAGAAATTGTAATTACTCTTTTCATTTCTGCTCTCCTAATACTTTAGAAGCAAAATTTGCCTTAAAATTTGAGATTTTTCGACTTTTTAAAGCAGGATAACATAAAACGCGGGAGAAATTGTAATTACTCTTTTCATTTCTGCTCTCCTAATACTTTAGAAGCAAAATTTGCTTTAAAATTTGAGATTTTTCGACTTTTTAAAGCAGGATAACATAAAACGCGGGAGAAATTATGATTACTCTTTTCATTTCTGCTCTCCTAATACTTTAGAAGCAAAATTTGCCTTAAAATTTGAGATTTTTCGACTTTTTAAAGCAGGATAGCATAAAACGCGGGAGAAATTGTAATTACTCTTTTCATTTCTGCTCTCCTAATACTTTAGAAGCAAAATTTGCCTTAAAATTTGAGATTTTTCGACTTTTTAAAGCAGGATAACATAAAACGCGGGAGAAATTGTAATTACTCTTTTCATTTCTGCTCTCCTAATACTTTAGAAGCAAAATTTGCCTTAAAATTTGAGATTTTTCGACTTTTTAAAGCAGGTTAACATAAAACGCGGTAGAAATTGTAATTACTCTTTTCATTTCTGCTCTCCTAATACTTTAGAAGCAACATTTCACTTAAGATTTGAGATTTTTCGACTTTTTAAAGCAGGATAACATAAAACGCGGGAGAAATTGTAATTACTCTTTTCATTTCTGCTCTCCTAATACTTTAGAAGCAAAATTTGCCTTAAAATTTGAGATTTTTCGACTTTTTAAAGCAGGATAACATAAAACGCGGGAGAAATTGTAATTACTCTTTTCATTTCTGCTCTCCTAATACTTTAGAAGCAACATTTCTCTTAAAATTTGAGATTTTTCGACTTTTTAAAGCAGGATAACATAAAACGCGGGAGAAATTGTAATTACTCTTTTCATTTCTGCTCTCCTAATACTTTAGAAGCAAAATTTGCCTTAAAATTTGAGATTTTTCGACTTTTTAAAGCAGGTTAACATAAAACGCGGGAAAAATTGTAATTACTCTTTTCATTTCTGCTCTCCTAATACTTTAGAAGCAACATTTCACTTAAAATTTGAGATTTTTCGACTTTTTAAAGCAGGATAACATAAAACGCGGGAGAAATTGTAATTACTCTTTTCATTTCTGCTCTCCTAATACTTTAGAAGCAAAATTTGCCTTAAAATTTGATATTTTTCGACTTTTTAAAGCAGGTTAACATAAAACGCGGGAAAAATTGTAATTACTCTTTTCATTTCTGCTCTCCTAATACTTTAGAAGCAACATTTCACTTAAAATTTGAGATTTTTCGACTTTTTAAAGCAGGATAACATAAATCGCGGGAGAAATTGTAATTACTCTTTTCATTGCTGCTGTCTTAATACTTTAGAAGCAAAATTTGCCTTAAAATTTGAGATTTTTCGACTTTTTAAAGCAGGATAACATAAAACGCGGGAGAAATTGTAATTACTCTTTTCATTTCTGCTCTCCTAATACTTTAGAAGCAAAATTTGTCTTACAATTTTAGATTTTTCGACATTTTAAAGCAGGATAACATAAAACGCGGGAGAAATTGTAATTACTCTTTTCATTTCTGCTCTCCTAATACTTTAGAAGAAAAATTTCACTTAAATTTGAGATTTTTCGACTTTTTAAAGCAGGATAACATAAAACGCGGGAGAAATTGTAATTACTCTTTTCATTTCTGCTCTCCTAATACTTTAGAAGCAAAATTTGCCTTAAAATTTGAGATTTTTCGACTTTTTAAAGCAGGATAACATAAAACGCGGGAGAAATTGTAATTACTCTTTTTATTTCTGCTCTCCTAATACTTTAGAAGCAAAATTTGTCTTACAATTTTAGATTTTTCGACATTTTAAAGCAGGATAACATAAAACGCGGGAGAAATTGTAATTACTCTTTTCATTTCTGCTCTCCTAATACTTTAGAAGCAACATTTCACTTAAATTTGAGATTTTTCGACTTTTTAAAGCAGGATAACATAAAACGCGGGAGAAATTGTAATTACTCTTTTCATTTCTGCTCTCCTAATACTTTAGAAGCAAAATTTGCCTTAAAATTTGAGATTTTTCGACTTTTTAAAGCAGGATAACATAAAACGCGGGAGAAATTGTAATTACTCTTTTCATTTCTGCTCTCCTAATACTTTAGAAGCAATATTTCACTTAAAATTGAGATTTTTCGACTTTTTAAAGCAGGATAACATAAAACGAGGGAGAAATTGTAATTACTCTTTTCATTTCTGCTCTCCTAATACTTTAGAAGCAAAATTTGCCTTAAAATTTGAGATTCTTCGACTTTTTAAAGCAGGATAACATAAAACGCGGGAGAAATTGTAATTACTCTTTTCATTTCTGCTCTCCTAATACTTTAGAAGCAAAATTTGCCTTAAAATTTAAGATTTTTCGACTTTTTAAAGCAGGATAACATAAAACGCGGGAGAAATTGCAATTACTCTTTTCATTTCTGCTCTCCTAATACTTTCGAAGCAAAATTTGCCTTAAAATTTAAGATTTTTAGACTTTTTAAAGCAGGATAACTTAAAACGCGGAAGAAATTGTAATTACTTTTTCTGCTCTCCTAATACTTTAAACGCAAAATTTGCCTTAAAATTTGAGATTTTTCGACTTTTTAAAGCAGGATAACATAAAACGCGGGAGAAATTGTAATTACTCTTTTCATTTCTGCTCTCCTAATACTTTAGAAGCAAAATTTCACTTAAAATTTGAGATTTTTCGACTTTTTAAAGCAGGATAACATAAAACGAGGGAGAAATTGTAATTACTCTTTTCATTTCTGCACTCCTAATACTTTAGAAGCAAAATTTGCCTTAAAATTTGAGATTTTTCGACTTTTTAAAGCAGGATAACATAAAACGCGGGAGAAATTGTAATTACTCTTTTCATTTCTGCTCTCCTAATACTTTAGAAGCAAAATGTGCCTTAAAATTTGAGATTTTTCGGCTTTTTAAAGCAGGATAACATAAAACGCGGTAGAAATTGTAATTACTCTTTTCATTTCTGCTCTCCTAATACTTTAGAAGCAACATTTCACTTAAAATTTGATATTTTTTGACTTTTTAAAGCAGGATAACATAAAACGAGGGAGAAATTGTAATTACTCTTTTCATTTCTGCTCTCCTAATACTTTAGAAGCAACATTTCACTTAAAATTTGAGATTTTTCAACTTTTTAAAGCAGGATAACATAAAACGCGGGAGAAATTGCAATTACTCTTTTCATTTCTGCTCTCCTAATACTTTAGAAGCAAAATTTGCCTTAAAATTTGAGATTTTTCGACTTTTTAAAGCAGGATAACATAAAACCCGGGAGAAATTGTAATTACTCTTTTCATTTCTGCTCTCCTAATACTTTAGAAGCAACATTTCACTTAAAATTTGAGATTTTTCGACTTTTTAAAGCAGGATAACATAAAACGCTGGAGAAATTGTAATTACTCTTTTCATTTCTGCTCTCCTAATACTTTAGAAGCAACATTTCACTTAAAATTTGAGATTTTTCGACTTTTTAAAGCAGGATAACATAAAACGCGGGAGAAATTGTAATTACTCTTTTCATTTCTGCTCTCCTAATACTTTAGAAGCAACATTTCACTTAAAATTTGAGATTTTTCGACTTTTTAAAGCAGGATAACATAAAACGCGGGAGAAATTGTAATTACTCTTTTCATTTCTGCTCTCCTAATACTTTAGAAGCAACATTTCACTTAAAATTTGAGATTTTTCGACTTTTTAAAGCAGGATAACATAAATCGCGGGAGAAATTGTAATTACTCTTTTCATTGCTGCTGTCTTAATACTTTAGAAGCAAAATTTGCCTTAAAATTTGAGATTTTTCGACTTTTTAAAGCAGGATAACATAAAACGCGGGAGAAATTGTAATTACTCTTTTTATTTCTGCTCTCCTAATACTTTAGAAGCAAAATTTGTCTTACAATTTTAGATTTTTCGACATTTTAAAGCAGGATAACATAAAACGCGGGAGAAATTGTAATTACTCTTTTCATTTCTGCTCTCCTAATACTTTAGAAGGAAAATTTCACTTAAATTTGGGATTTTTCGACTTTTTAAAGCAGGATAACATAAAACGCGGGAGAAATTGTAATTACTCTTTTCATTTCTGCTCTCCTAATACTTTAGAAGCAAAATTTGCCTTAAAATTTGAGATTTTTCGACTTTTTAAAGCAGGATAACATAAAACGCGGGAGAAATTGTAATTACTCTTTTCATTTCTGCTCTCCTAATACTTTAGAAGCAAAATTTGCCTTAAAATTTGAGATTTTTCGACTTTTTAAAGCAGGATAACATAAAACGCGGGAGAAATTGTAATTACTCTTTTCATTTCTGCTCTCCTAATACTTTAGAAGCAATATTTCACTTAAAATTGAGATTTTTCGACTTTTTAAAGCAGGATAACATAAAACGAGGGAGAAATTGTAATTACTTTTTTCATTTCTGCTCTCCTAATACTTTAGAAGCAAAATTTGCCTTAAAATTTGAGATTCTTCGACTTTTTAAAGCAGGATAACATAAAACGCGGGAGAAATTGTAATTACTCTTTTCATTTCTGCTCTCCTAATACTTTAGAAGCAAAATTTGCCTTAAAATTTAAGATTTTTCGACTTTTTAAAGCAGGATAACATAAAACGCGGGAGAAATTGCAATTACTCTTTTCATTTCTGCTCTCCTAATACTTTCGAAGCAAAATTTGCCTTAAAATTTAAGATTTTTAGACTTTTTAAAGCAGGATAACTTAAAACGCGGAAGAAATTGTAATTACTTTTTCTGCTCTCCTAATACTTTAAACGAAAAATTTGCCTTAAAATTTGAGATTTTTCGACTTTTTAAAGCAGGATAACATAAAACGCGGGAGAAATTGTAATTACTCTTTTCATTTCTTCTCTCCTAATACTTTAGAAGCAAAATTTCACTTAAAATTTGAGATTTTTCGACTTTTTAAAGCAGGATAACATAAAACGAGGGAGAAATTGTAATTACTCTTTTCATTTCTGCACTCCTAATACTTTAGAAGCAAAATTTGCCTTAAAATTTGAGATTTTTCGACTTTTTAAAGCAGGATAACATAAAACGCGGGAGAAATTGTAATTACTCTTTTCATTTCTGCTCTCCTAATACTTTAGAAGCAAAATGTGCCTTAAAATTTGAGATTTTTCGGCTTTTTAAAGCAGGATAACATAAAACGCGGTAGAAATTGTAATTACTCTTTTCATTTCTGCTCTCCTAATACTTTAGAAGCAACATTTCACTTAAAATTTGATATTTTTTGACTTTTTAAAGCAGGATAACATAAAACGAGGGAGAAATTGTAATTACTCTTTTCATTTCTGCTCTCCTAATACTTTAGAAGCAACATTTCACTTAAAATTTGAGATTTTTCGACTTTTTAAAGCAGGATAACATAAAACGCGGGAGAAATTGCAATTACTCTTTTCATTTCTGCTCTCCTAATACTTTAGAAGCAAAATTTGCCTTAAAATTTGAGATTTTTCGACTTTTTAAAGCAGGATAACATAAAACCCGGGAGAAATTGTAATTACTCTTTTCATTTCTGCTCTCCTAATACTTTAGAAGCAACATTTCACTTAAAATTTGAGATTTTTCGACTTTTTAAAGCAGGATAACATAAAACGCTGGAGAAATTGTAATTACTCTTTTCATTTCTGCTCTCCTAATACTTTAGAAGCAACATTTCACTTAAAATTTGAGATTTTTCGACTTTTTAAAGCAGGATAACATAAAACGCGGGAGAAATTGTAATTACTCTTTTCATTTCTGCTCTCCTAATACTTTAGAAGCAACATTTCACTTAAAATTTGAGATTTTTCGACTTTTTAAAGCAGGATAACATAAAACGCGGGAGAAATTGTAATTACTCTTTTCATTTCTGCTCTCCTAATACTTTAGAAGCAACATTTCACTTAAAATTTGAGATTTTTCGACTTTTTAAAGCAGGATAACATTAAACGCGGAAGAAATTGTAATTACTCTTTTCATTTCTGCTCTCCTAATACTTTAGAAGCAACATTTCTCTTAAAATTTGAGATTTTTCGACTTTTTAAAGCAGGATAACATAAAACGCGGGAGAAATTGCAATTACTCTTTTCATTTCTGCTCTCCTAATACTTTAGAAGCAAAATTTGCCTTAAAATTTAAGATTTTTAGACTTTTTAAAGCAGGATAACATAAAACGCGGAAGAAATTGTAATTACTTTTTCTGCTCTCCTAATACTTTAAACACAAAAATTTACTTAAAATTTAATGTTTTTCATCATTTTGGAGCAGGGAAACATAAACTGCAGAAGAAATTACAATTATTTCTTTTGTTTCTGCTCTCCTAATACTTTAAACGCAAAATTTGCCTTAAAATTTGAGATTTTTCGACTTTTTAAAGCAGGTTAACATAAAACGCGGGAGAAATTGTAATTACTCTTTTCATTTCTGCTCTCCTAAGACTTTAGAAGCAACATTTCACTTAAAATTTGAGATTTTTCGACTTTTTAAAGCAGGATAACATAAAACGCGGGAGAAATTGTAATTACTCTTTTCATTTCTGCTCTCCTAATACTTTAGAAGCAACATTTCACTTAAAATTTCAGATTTTTCGACTTTTTAAAGCAGGATAACATAAAACGCGGGAGAAATTGTAATTACTCTTTTCATTTCTGCTCTCCTAATACTTTAGAAGCAAAATTTGCCTTAAAATTTGAGATTTTTCGACTTTTTAAAGCAGGATAACATAAAACGCGGGAGAAATTGTAATTACTCTTTTCATTTCTGCTCTCCTAATACTTTAGAAGCAACATTTCACTTAAAATTTGAGATTTTTCGACTTTTTGAAGCAGGATAACATAAAACGCGGGAGAAATTGTAATTACTCTTTTCATTTCTGCTCTCCTAATACTTTAGAAGCAACATTTCACTTAAAATTTGAGATTTTTCGACTTTTTAAAGCAGGATAACATTAAACGCGGAAGAAATTGTAATTACTCTTTTCATTTCTGCTCTCCTAATACTTTAGAAGCAACATTTCTCTTAAAATTTGAGATTTTTCGACTTTTTAAAGCAGGATAACATAAAACGCGGGAGAAATTGTAATTACTCTTTTCATTTCTGCTCTCCTAATACTTTAGAAGCAAAATTTCACTTAAAGTTTGAGATTTTCGACTGTTTAAAGCAGGATAACATAAAACGAGGAAAAAATTGTAATTACTCTTTTCATTTCTGCTCTCCTAATACTTTAGAAGCAAAATTTCACTTAAAGTTTGAGATTTTCGACTGTTTAAAGCAGGATAACATAAAACGAGGGAGAAATTGTAATTACTCTTTTCATTTCTGCTCTCCTAATACTTTAGAAGCAATATTTCACTTAAAATTTGAGATTTTTCGACTTTTTAAAGCAGGATAACATAAAACGCGGGAGAAATTGTAATTACTCTTTTCATTTCTGCTCTCCTAATACTTTAGAAGCAAAATTTGCCTTAAAATTTGAGATTTTTCGACTTTTTAAAGCAGGATAACATAAAACGAGTGAGAAATTGTAATTACTCTTTTCATTTCTGCTCTCCTAATACTTTAGAAGCAAAATTTGCCTTAAAATTTGAGATTTTTCGACTTTTTAAAGCAGGATAACATAAAACGCGGGAGAAATTGTAATTACTCTTTTCATTTCTGCTCTCCTAATACTTTAGAAGCAAAATTTGCCTTAAAATTTGAGATTTTTCGACTTTTTAAAGCAGGTTAACATAAAACGCGGGAAAAATTGTAATTACTCTTTTCATTTCTGCTCTCCTAATACTTTAGAAGCAACATTTCACTTAAAATTTGAGATTTTTCCACTTTTTAAAGCAGGATAACATAAAACGCGGGAGAAATTGTAATTACTCTTTTCATTTCTGCTCTCCTAATACTTTAAACTCCAAAATTTACTTAAAATTTAATGTTTTTCATCATTCTGGAGCAGGGAAACATAAACTGCAGAAGAAATTACAATTATTTCGTTTGTTTCTGCTCTCCTAATACTTTAAACGCAAAAATTTACTTAAAATTTAATGTTTTGCATCATTTTGGAGCAGGGAAACATAAACTGCAGAAGAAATTACAATTATTTCTTTTGTTTCTGCTCTCCTAATACTTTAAACGCAAAAATTTACTTAAAATTTAATGTTTTTCATCATTCTGGAGCAGGGAAACATAAACTGCAGAAGAAATTACAATTATTTCGTTTGTTTCTGCTCTCCTAATACTTTAAACGCAAAAATTTACTTAAAATTTAATGTTTTTCATCATTTTGGAGCAGGGAAACATAAACTGCAGAAGAAATTACAATTATTTCTTTTGTTTCTGCTTTCCTAATACTTTAAACGCAAAAATTTACTTAAAATTTAATGTTTTTCATCATTTTGGAGCAGGGAAACATAAACTGCAGAAGAAATTACAATTATTTCTTTTGTTTCTGCTCTCCTAATACTTTAAACGCAAAATTTGCCTTAAAATTTGAGATTTTTCGACTTTTTAAAGCAGGTTAACATAAAACGCGGGAGAAATTGTAATTACTCTTTTCATTTCTGCTCTCCTAAGACTTTAGAAGCAACATTTCACTTAAAATTTGAGATTTTTCGACTTTTTAAAGCAGGATAACATAAAACGCGGGAGAAATTGTAATTACTCTTTTCATTTCTGCTGTCCTAATACTTTAGAAGCAAAATTTGCCTTAAAATTTTAGATTTTTCGACTTTTTAAAGCAGGATAACATAAAACGCGGGAGAAATTGTAATTACTCTTTTCATTTCTGCTCTCCTAATACTTTAGAAGCAAAATTTGACTTAAAATTTGAGATTTTTCGACTTTTTAAAGCAGGATAACATAAAACGCGGGAGAAATTGTAATTACTCTTTTCATTTCTGCTCTCCTAATACTTTAGAAGCAAAAGTTGCCTTAAAATTTAAGATTTTTCGACTTTTTAAAGCAGGATAACATAAAACGCGGGAGAAATTGTAATTACTCTTTTCATTTCTGCTATCCTAATACTTTAGAAGCAACATTTCACTTAAAATTTGAGATTTTTCGACTTTTTAAAGCAGGATAACATAAAACGCGGGAGAAATTGTAATTACTCTTTTCATTTCTGCTCTCCTAATACTTTAGAAGCAACATTTCACTTAAAATTTGAGATTTTTCGACTTTTTAAAGCAGGATAACATTAAACGCGGAAGAAATTGTAATTACTCTTTTCATTTCTGCTCTCCTAATACTTTAGAAGCAAAATATGCCTTAAAATTTGAGATTTTTCGACTTTTTAAAGCAGGATAACATAAAACGCGGTAGAAATTGTAATTACTCTTTTCATTTCTGCTCTCCTAATACTTTAGAAGCAAAATTTGCCTTAAAATTTGAGATTTTTCGACTTTTTAAAGCAGGATAACATAAAACACGGGAGAAATTGTAATTACACTTTTCATTTCTGCTCTCCTAATACTTTAGAAGCAAAATTTGCCTTAAAATTTGAGATTTTTCGACTTTTTAAAGCAGGATAACATAAAACACGGGAGAAATTGTAATTACTCTTTTCATTTCTGCTCTCCTAATACTTTAGAAGCAAAATTTGCCTTAAAATTTGAGATTTTTCGACTTTTTAAAGCAGGATAACATAAAACGCGGAAGAAATTGTAATTACTCTTTTCATTTCTTCTCTCCTAATACTTTAGAAGCAAAATTTGCCTTAAAATTTGAGATTTTTCGACTTTTTAAAGCAGGATAACATAAAACGCGGGAGAAATTGTAATTACTCTTTTCATTTCTGCTCTCCTAATACTTTAGAAGCAAAATTTGCCTTAAAACTTGAGATTTTTCGACTTTTTAAAGCAGGATAACATAAAACGCGGGAGAAATTGTAATTACTTTTTTCATTTCTGCTCTCCTAATACTTTAGAAGCAAAATATGCCTTAAAATTTGAGATTTTTCGACTTTTTAAAGCAGGATAACATAAAACGCGGGAGAAATTGTAATTACTCTTTTCATTTCTGCTCTCCTAATACTTTAGAAGCAACATTTCACTTAAAATTTGAGATTTTTCGACTTTTTAAAGCAGGATAACATAAAACGCGGGAGAAATTGTAATTACTCTTTTCATTTCTGCTCTCCTAATACTTTAGAAGCAAAATTTGCTTTAAAATTTGAGATTTTTCGACTTTTTAAAGCAGGATAACATAAAACGCGGGAGAAATTGTAATTACTCTTTTCATTTCTAATCTCCTAATACTTTAAACCCCAAAATTTACTTAAAATTTAATGTTTTTCATCATTCTGGAGCAGGGAAACATAAACTGCAGAAGAAATTACAATTATTTCGTTTGTTTCTGCTCTCCTAATACTTTAAACGCAAAAATTTACTTAAAATTTAATGTTTTGCATCATTTTGGAGCAGGGAAACATAAACTGCAGAAGAAATTACAATTATTTCTTTTGTTTCTGCTCTCCTAATACTTTAAACGCAAAAATTTACTTAAAATTTAATGTTTTTCATCATTCTGGAGCAGGGAAACATAAACTGCAGAAGAAATTACAATTATTTCGTTTGTTTCTGCTCTCCTAATACTTTAAACGCAAAAATTTACTTAAAATTTAATGTTTTTCATCATTTTGGAGCAGGGAAACATAAACTGCAGAAGAAATTACAATTATTTCTTTTGTTTCTGCTCTCCTAATACTTTAAACGCAAAAATTTACTTAAAATTTAATGTTTTTCATCATTTTGGAGCAGGGAAACATAAACTGCAGAAGAAACTACAATTATTTCTTTTGTTTCTGCTCTCCTAATACTTTAAACGCAAAAATTTACTTAAAATTTAATGTTTTTCATCATTTTGGAGCAGGGAAACATAAACTGCAGAAGAAATTACAATTATTTCTTTTGTTTCTGCTCTCCTAATACTTTAAACGCAAAAATTTACTTAAAATTTTATGTTTTTCATCATTTTGGAGCAGGAAAACATAAACTGCAAGAAAAATTACAATTATATCTTTTGTTTCTGCTCTCCTAATACCAAAAACGTATATAAATCTTAAAGTTTGTCGCCTTTTTTGAACACAAAAACATAAACCGGAAGAGAAACTGAAATAATATCCCTAATTTCTCCCCACTGATACTGTAATATCTTAACATACACTTTGTCTAAGAGGCATCGCGTCGCTAAATACTCTTTACACTAGGATATAAGGACGACAATAACTTATTGCTGTATAGCTTTTAATAGGCTTTTTATTATTATTAACTCACACATATGGCATCATAATCGCATAAAAATTGCATAAATAATTTGTTAATCTATCAAACCTATTCTTGAATCTTCCTTCAACTTCTGAGAAGAATCTGTTCAAGCCATATGAAACATAGTGAACTATCTCCAATTTGCGTTAAATTGATACTTACGTAATAACACCAAAAGAGTGGTACGAAATAAAACGAAAATTAAGTGTACTGTAGCTTAATTATTTTAAACGTAGAATCACAGATTTATTTTACATCTCATCTAAAATAATTACAATAATAAATTACATTAAACTTAGGCAGTGTAAATCTCTAATCAGTACAATAATTGCTAAAATGGCGTTAAGAGTTATTCCTTACAAGAAAGCTACACTAATCTAAATTTTATACAAAAAAGATCTTTAGAATTATCATTTGGTACAAAAAATTTTCAAAACAAAACAAAGAAGTTAGACTTTAGCGCTTCATAAGCTTCTTGTAAAGTTTTTTTTAGAAAAATGAGTCACTCGGTGTGTTAAACAAAACAAAAACAACCAACCACACGTCTAGACATAGGAACACGGTGACGTCAAGTAAAAAAATAAAGATTGCCGTAGTAGTTAGTGATGTAACGAACGCCTTTTTATTTTTTTATTAATTAATTTTTGCTAAAGTGAGAGTCAAATCTCGATAAATATTCGCATGATTTGTAGGGATTTTAGGCACCCGTTACATCCCTAGCAATAGACCTTTAAGATTTTCTTTATAATTGCCTATATTATGTAACAATTTGTCAAACTAGAAAAGGGACATTTTCGTGGCGAGGAAGTTTTTCGAATACTTCAATGAAGGGTCCAAATTTTTAGGAATAAGCCTCGGGGCTTCCATTTACCTTTAAAACTTAATCTATAAATAATATAATGGAGACGTTAAGAGAAATAGTAGCTTAAGCCTTAAATTAAATTTTTTAGAAATTGTTCACTTTAGTTTTCTCAGAAAATTTAATTTAATCGTTATTTCATTTAAAGATTCAATTCAGCCACTAGGTGCATTCTCCGTTTACTTTGAACCCCCCTTCAAGAATTGTCGAGAAAGAATAAAACCAAAAATTGTTCCGATTAAATAAGGAGGAGAAAGGAAAGGAAATTTGTATTGAGGGTATTATTTACACAAAGGATGAAAATCCGGGTAGAGGTGCACGCGAGCGAGCCATATTGTTCATTATTATTTGTCCGCCATTTAAGCTTACAACCGCACTACCTTCTGGCTCGGAATCTGTATAACTGGAATAATTTCTAACCGGTTTTTGTCGTTTCCATGATTGCCTGAGAGAATCGTTTACGTTGGCGTAATGATTTACAAACGAATGAGGATCTGACCTGACACTTTCGTTTTCGCTTTCCGATCCCTGAAAATTTCATATTTTACAAATCTACATTAATTTTAAGTCATTAAGCATTGAAGCACTTAATATGAAGTGAACCTTTTACAATATCTATTTACCTGCGAATCTGAAGAACTAATTTCAGATGGTTTTTCCGTTACGCTGCTATCGTCTGGGTTTTCATCGTAACCCTTCAGACTCTCTTCGTCTGAATGATAGGCAACGGATGCGGGCGAAGGCCGAGGTGGCGATTTGCCCAACATCGCGGGAGGAGGCTGATGCATAGGTTTTCGTGACATTGTACTTCTTTTACTAAGAGTTCCTAACGAACTAACGTTACCGCCATGGCGAGAGCGATACAATTCCATTGCAACTTCGTGTCTTTCGTCAGGGTCCATCGCTAAAGATTCTTCTAAAGTTTTCTTAGCTTCTTCTATATCAGAGTAATTACTAAATGTGTTTAGTAAAAAATGTTATACTTACGTTTGTATTTGTAACTTTTGCTTTTGACGCACAAAACTGCAATGATCATGATTATGATAACGATAGAAGTGGCTGCGAGAGCGACCATGAACCAAGTTTGACGATAAAATGGTTTGTGTTGAAGATAGCCGTACTCCAGGTACAATTTCGATGGAGTTAAAACAACGTCGTCGGAGTAGGCGGGGTAACTTACCCCAAATTTATTATACGGAATGAGACGAAAATTGTAGGACGTTGATGGCAGTAAATTTTGGTAAGAAAATGTGAAATCCTGAAGTGGTCCGTTTTTAGTATAAATCACCGTCTGCCAGTGGGGATCGTCTAATAAAAAATTTAAATCAATAAAAATTAAGAAATTTACACTAATTGGAAAATTACGTTTCATTTTGCATAAATAAACTCACCTTTTCGTTTGGTTTCGATATAATAACCCAGAAGAGCTCCCTTGCCGGAAGGACCATTCAACCAATGCAGTTCAACGTTGGACATGGTTTTAACTAGGGTCAGTTCTCTAGGGCTGCCGGGCGACCCATCCTGAGGACCGGTAGTCACATTGCTCACAACGGCGGGGCCATAATCTAAAGTTTGAGCTCTTACGGTAAAGGTATAGGTTACACTTTCTTCCAGTGATTGAACTTGCAAGCATGTGGTCGATACTTTCTGTTTCACTTGCTTACTAAACCCTAATCATAAAAATTAAAATATTTCCCAACTCCAAAAACCTCTAACTTACTCTCGTTTTGCTCCGTTGTTTCATAAGTCACAATATAACCAATAATATCACCGTTTGGCTTTTTGGGTGGACTCCACGACACCCTCAAACTATTCATAGTAATTTCGGTAAAGAGTAAATCTACTGGAGCGCTAGGCAAACCTTGCAAAGTTTTAACTGTGATGGGTTGCGATCTTGGGCCATCGCCAGCTGGATTGAAAGCCAAAATTTGGATTCTATACTCTGTGTATTTGTCTAAAAACACTAAGCTGTGGGAAGTCGACGAAGCAGGAACCACCTCAATCTCTTCCTCCAACTTTTTGTTTACATCCAACTCTTGTGGCGAATTGGTTACCAAATAAAATATCTAAAATAATTTATCACGTAAATTAATGCATCTCTGAATTGGTAAACATGCTTTAATTTAAACGAAATTATCTGGAGACGTATAAAAACCCATATAAACTTAAGTACAGAAGAGAATTACCTTATAGCCTAAGAGCTCCCCATTCTGCATTTGTTGTTGTGGTGGTTTCCACCTTAATCTTACTTCGGTTGACGACACGGCTTCACCTTCCAAACCCCTTGGTTCGCCTGTAGGCACTGCTTCTCCAACGTAAACGGTTACAGGTGGACTCGCAGGACCTTCGCCTTGCGAATTGAAGGGCACCACTATAATTTCGTAATTTCTGTCTTGAAGTAGATCGTTGAGTACAATTTTATTGGCCTTAATTCCCATGACTTCTTCTTTTGGTGTTGCTTGTATTGCAGTTGGAAAATCGGAAACGGGTTGAAATACTACACGATAACCACCCGTACTTACATCTCCACTCCAAAATTGTTCGTCAATTGTTATCCAATACACTTCAACGCTCGTTGTAGTTATTGGAACAACCCTCAAACCGCTTACTCCGCGACTGGGAGCTAAAAATTATTTATTATATGTTGCTACTTAATAAAATTTGGAAAAAAATTACCTGCTGGTAAAGTTCGAACATCGGTCGACTCGGGACTAAATCGGCTAGGTCCAATGTCGTTCATTGCTTGTATTCTAAATTTATAGGAAGTAAACGGTTTTAAATTTGAGACTGTGTAGGAAGTCACTTGTGGATCCACCCGTTCAGGTACCGTAATCCAAGGACCAGGATACTCCATTTTTTGTACATTATAATACCTGCAGAGCAAAAATTTAGTGATGTTCATTCTTAAGGGGCTGCAGGAGATCCAGAACACCTTTTTCAAAACCTTTGAAATAGAATTAATCTACGATTATTTGATTGATATTTTAATCAAACTACTGTCTCGCGATTTTAATTAATAAAACAGTATCCTGGATCTCCACTGTAACTCTTCTACTTGCGATTGAGTACCTCAAAGGTGCAAAGCCATCCCTTCCCGGAGTCCAACTGAAGGTGATTTGTTTGCTTTGAATTTGACTTCGACTAATTTGCGGAAGAGATGGTGGTTGTGGGGGCTCTCGATTGATCGTTGTAAAAACTAAAACTCGCGCAGTTTTTCCCCAACCTAAGCGTGTTTGGGCTGTGACAGAAAAGAGGTAATATTTTTCGGATTCTAATTGTGTGGCCCTAAAGGTTCTATCGGAAGGCGGAAATTCTTTAGAATATTTGTTACTGTTGATTCGTGTGTCGTTTAGCTGATAGGTAACTTTGTACGCCAATATTTCGCCGTTTGGCTCTTCGGGTACGTCCCAAATTATTCGTGCAGTTGTATGAGAAACGTCGGGAAAAGACACGTTCGAAGGCTCTCCTGGAGCTGAAATCAACCACATTAAATTTAATCAAAATTTCAGGATCATTCAACTTACTATCCTCGAAAGTTTGAACGCTTACTGGTGGCATGCTAGGTTCACCATCGCCCAATCTTGTGTAAGCAAGCACCTGGATGTGGTAAACAACATATTTTCTAAGTTCAGTCAAGGTTGCAGTAAAAGATGAGTTGCTGCTGATCATTTTGCACTCAGGTCCCGATCTCATTACAGCAGAACCAGTTCCATAACAAACTTTGTAGCCTTCTATAAGACCATTTTGATGCTCTTTTGGAACATCACCCCACTTAACAACAATCGTCGTCGACGATGTCGCGTTGGCTTGAACTCCCAAGGGACCAAATGACGGTACTACAAATATATAATAATTTAAAGAGAAGAAAGCTTTTTTATCACGTTATTTTAAGCGTGTATTGTGTTACCAGCAGTGTGATGTAATGCTTAAATCGACATGCATTGTTTTGATACTTCTGGCAAGGTTAGCACCCTACCAGAATGTTATGCAACTGCTCATAGAACCATCAAGTGTAAAAACTTGGTGCATTAATGGTAAAAAACAAATTAAAAGTTCTAAAATAAGTTACAGAAGAAGAAGTGTATTGTTTAATGTAAAAATGTAACCGACATTGTTAATTGTTGCAATCTATACGGTGATGCTATTGAATTTGACGGATCCAGGTTTTAAAAGAAAGAATCGTACCTGCTTCCCGCGTTCTCTCCAGTGCTCTGGGACTGGAAGTCGAACTTCCTACGTCATTATAAGCTCTCATGGTAATTTCGTATAGAGCGTACTCTTCGAGTCCTGAAATAATATGCGAATTTGCAGTTGGATCTTCGATAGTTTCACTCATCAAACGTCCAGTGCCGAGTTCCACATACGTCACATTGTAACCTCGAGGGTTTCCGAACCACTCGATTTGTTGTAAAGGCTAGAAAATTAATATTACAATACCTCTTTATAATAGCATCGACCTACTTACAATCCATCTGACACGAAGTTCTGTAGCACTCATAGCGCGAACGGTAACATTCTTGGGCGGATGTGAAGGTGCAGCTTGAATTGTTTGAAATTCTTTACTGGGTTCTGACGGTTCCGATGCCCCCACGACATTATTGGCTATCAAACGCAACTTATATTCACTAAAAGGCACCAAATTTTGAACCATAATGGTAGTAGCATCTGGATCGGTAACTTCGTAAATCGTAAACCACGTCATATTTCGAGCAGTCTGTGCTTCCACAACCCATTTTGTGATGGAGGAATTTCCATCGAAACCTGGAGTAAATTGTAAAACGACGGAAAATGCCTGAATATTACTCAGAGCTAATTTTGTAGGCGGTTGCGGTAAAACTGGTTCGACACCAGATTGAATGATTGCAACTTTTGGTGAACCTCCACCTTGAGATGTCCATGCGGTAATTTCGAAACGGTAATGAGTCGTTGCTTGCAACTGATCTACCTTCAAATTAGTTTCGTCAAAAGTTAAGTTTTGTAATTTTAAAGTTTCTGGTTTGTCTTTCACTTGATAAACCACTTGGTAACCCGTCAAAATGCCATTCACTTGTTTTGGTTGCGACCACGAGACTGTCACAGAACGATCACTTATTTGATCAAATTGCAAATTGGAAACTTCGCCTGGAACTACAATAAAAAATTATTTTTTTAAGTAATAGTAGAAAAAATTGTACTCACCATCTTCGCTCGTTTTTACAGAAGCAAATTCACTTGTTACCCCATCTCCTGGATTCGTGAAGCATAGAACCGTTATGTTGTATTCTGTAAATTTTTCCAAATCTCCCATAACCGCGGTCTGTTTTGCCATGGGATCGAGTAAGTTTGGGTGAACTGTAATCACTTTCGTTTCTACGTTACGCTCCTCGTCCTCGTCGTATTTCCAAGACTGTAACTTGTAACCTTGATTTATTCCATTGATCTTCTGGGGGTCCGGAGGTATCCACCAAATTTGAATAGCGGTCGAATTTAGGGCGCGAACCTTCTCGATAATAGGAGGAGCCTCGGGCTTACCTTCCCTGGTTTTAATTTTAGCGCCTTCCGTAAAAACTCCCACACCCTTATTGTTGTAAGCGGCAATTTGGACAACGTAATCCTTCCAGGTAATTAGATCAGTGATTAGATAGTTTCGTTGAGCTTCGTTAGTTATGTTTCTGTTATTCCACGGGCTGCCGTTGTAGCCAAAGAGTCTGTAACGGATGATGTAGCCCAATATTTGACCGTTTCTGTGTTCCTCTAACGGTGGCTGCCACTGAGTTATAATTTCTGAACAACTACGTGCAGAACCCACAAATCCTAACGGTGGTCCAGAGGGTGCTGTGCAGACAAACATAAATTTTAAACTCGAGACAGAAAAACAATCTACGACTGTAAAGCGCTAAGAGCGGACCGGTACTAACATTGTGCACAGACAAAACCAGCCATAGGCGCTTTTTGATAGAATTTCAAAATAAGTGGAAATATATTAGAACATATAAATTATATAATATTAGTAAGCAATAAAAAATTCATTTTGTTCTTGACCGAAGGACATAACCAATCGATTTATTATATCGGCGTAGAAAAGTGATAAAAAATTACTTTATTGTAAAATTGACTGTAGTCCTACAAGATAATAATATGTTTGAAATTGAATTTTTTTTAATAAACCGCTTGTGGTGCTTTTATTTTCAATTTTCTTTTACAAATTAATTTAATTTAAATTCAAAAATTACTCGAACTGTTATTATTTTATATGTTTGCGTACAATTTTTTATGCGGTATTTCTTATTTTCTAAAATATGAAACATCGCAAAATAATTAATTATACAAAAATAAATTTTAATGGTATTTTTTTGATAGAAATTAATTTTGATAGCCAAATAATATGGAACTCTTGGTGGATTCGAAAAAAATATTCTAACTTCTAACCACCTCTTCTGAACCACTTTTTCATTTTTGACCGTTTTTATTATTTTTTGTTTCTATATTAATTGTAAATTTCAACTTTTTTTTGGTTTGTTTAACTGTTATTTAATAAGAAATGACAGCTACTTAAAAATAAAAAATTGCTTGAAATAAGAAAATTGGTAAATTTCATTTCGCGTCCAACGGTACTACTTACCGTTGTCAAAAAAAATTTATAATGTCTTTTTAGTAGAGAATTTTATTAGCTGTAAGTTTGTCGATGATTACTTTTGGCGAAAAACTATAAGCTATTACCAAAAAACTGTTTTCTTGTTCCTTTGATGTGCTACCAGAACTTAAGAGATTTTTGGAGGAGGCGGGAAACTTATAATTCGTTTAATTATAATATTATATACTTTGCCTTATGTGATTTACTTGACGTTATAGTACATCAGTCCACCCCTGACGGGCACAGAACAATGACAGTATTGCTTTTGACACATTTGTGAAAAAAATACCTACATAACAAAACACATATTAAAATTTTTGTGCTTAACATTGCATGCATCGCTGCCGTATTATAATAATAATAATAATTTTAAGGAGAGGAGGAACAGAACAACACAGAAACACTCAACACTCAATGAGCATGCTAATCAATTACAAATTAGCCCACCTTTAAATATAAAATTCTGTAAACTTCCTGTGTATGTTAAAGAAGAAAACAAATATCAAAAACAATTGACTGTTCCTCGTCGATACTCAAATTATTTAATTAAAAAATACTGACCTTCCTGTGGCAACATGATTTGATTGCTGGGCTCCGATGGACTCCCTTCTCCTACACTATTCACGGCACTAACTCGAAATTGGTAAGCAGCCGCTGCTTTAAGGTTGGTCAGAAGAATCCATTTCTGATCGGCCGATATGTTGCTCAGTTCTGTAATCCAATTCAATAGCGGATCTGGTATTGGACCTGGAATTGGTGGAACTAAGTGGAGCAAATTAAACCGCCTCTTTGCACATGCGACTACATTTTTAATAGTAATACAAAGAATGAGCATGCATTTAGATTAGAAAAGAAGATATTTATGTACACTTGTTTCCTCTTACGTAAGGAACTTAATGTACGTACAACGTGGTGCCGGGGGGTAGGTACCTGCTTTTGGAACCTTCCCTCAATTACTTAAAAATATACACCAAAACCTCTACAAAAAAGGCATGCCCATGCAAAACATTAGTTTTGACACGCAAAACAAATGTTTCTACCATAAAAATTACAAACAAATTTTACCAAGTTCAGGCAATTCTCGTTTTTGAACGATAAATTTTACAACTGGACTGTTTCCATCAAACCCAGGAGTCCAGCTAACATTAACAGCTCTTTGGGTCTCCATGTCCAAACGATTTGCTTTCACATTAATAGGAGCATATGGTAACTCGATTACACTGAGACGTGAAGATCTCGTTTCGTTACCACCTGGAGATTTGACCGAGCAAGTGTATTGACCCACGTCGGCTGCTCTTACTTCTTGTATCTCCAAAGTACCATCTGACAAAATACTTACACGCGAATTTAATCTAGGCTGGATAAGTCTGTAAATAATTGTAAGTATTACAAGTGATTTCCTTTGCTAAATAAGGCGGAAGAGCAATAATGGCCTAAAGCAAAATACTTACTGTTTGTCGTGAAGCCAATCGAGTTGGTAGGGAACTATTGGGTCGGACGACACTTTACACTGCAAGGTTATGGTGTTACCCAAAAGCACTCGTGTATCTACTGGAGGCTGCACAATTTGGGTTCTCACTAAAACAAATTTCGATGTTTCAAAGCTTTTCGTGGCGAGTTGGTCAGGATGTGCCAAGCGAAGCGAACACTTACCTAAAACGGTTAAATATGCAGATCCTTTAACAAAGCCGGCTTCGTTTGTCCTAGTACAGGTGTATAATCCTGCATCCGATTCTTTAACAGCGGCAATCAAAAGATCGCCACTGTCTAGGACCTGAATTCTTCCCGAAACATCTATCGCGTTTTCATCTGAAATATTTTAGTAGCAATGCAACAGGTTAAAATTTACTAGCAACATCACACAACAATGAAATATTACCGTTGTATATCCAAGTGACGTTAGGCACCGGTGCGCCGACAGCTCGACACATTATGGTAGCATCCTTTCCATCAAGCACCGTTAGATTTTGAGGTCCTTCTTCCATTACGGGCACCGAAGCTACAAACAAACTGGCATTATGTTGTGGAAATTCAAAATAATAATTTCATGCTCGAACCCGCCCACAACTAAATACATTCACTACTGCTACATGTACAGCCATAACAATTTTCGTTACAAAAAGAATATGTTTTATATAGAATGCGCAGAGTTGAGCAAGCTACTTTTAACTATACCAAGAGCCTTGCAGCTACTATTTACAATTAAAAGTAACTTAGTAGTGTAGTTATAAAAATCCTAAGATTTAATTACAACATTGTAATTATTATTAAACAGAAAAGTGTTCTAGAATCTTCATAGCTATACTACTTAGCTTGTAAAGTAAGTACGTTAAGTAGTATAACTATAAGGGTGTTAGGACACTTCCCCCATAAGAAATGCATGGGGATTGTTTTCAAATTAAAAAATTTTAATTATAAAAAAATATAAGATTTATATAATATACGATTATAAAAAATAGCCAAGCTACTGCCCAACTCGGAAAACGCGTCATCGGGTTCCGATGTTCAACTCCCGTCTAAACCAATCCCTGTGCTGTTGTACTTTGATCTATCACCGTTTTCTTGCAAATTTTCTCAATATTAAATTTCTGTAATTGTGCTAAAAAAGTGCAAAATTATAATGAAATAAAAAATACACTTGCCGAAAAAATGAATTGCTAACAATGAAATAAACTATAAATTTGATTCTTGCACTAATAATAAATTATCTACAGAGTGCAACTAAAACACACATATTTTTTAATATATCCTTACACGTATAAAATTCAAATTTCTTTTTATTACGATGATTACCGACACTTCTCAATTTCACAATTTTAGGACCCACGCTTCTAGTGTACCTTTTTCTCTCTAAAGTTTTAATAATATTTAGTAACTTTTCAGACTGAGAAGCAAAATAAAATAAAGACACTTACTTTTGACTCTCAGCCACGTCGATAAGGAGCTTTCGCCGGCTTCGTTAAAAGCGAAACATTGATACATTCCCGAATCCTTAATTTTTAATTTTTTGATAACCAAAGAATTATCCTCTTCGATTTTGTAGCGCTTGTCGTTTAGATGTTGTATCTTTTCGGCATCCTTGTACCATACAACTTTAGGTTTCGGTATCCCGACCGCATCACAGGGCAGACTAATTTGTGAAGCGTAGTCTCCTAAAGTTTCGGTTCTGGTACTGCTGAAAAAATTTGGTTTTTCTTGCACCACAACGTCGGCGACGGCTTTAACGGTGGGGAATCCTCCACTTCGTAGCTTAACCTGACACTCGTACTGTCCGGTGTGGGTCAAATTGGCCGCGACCAAAGTTAAACTGCGATTCCACAAATCGTTCAAGACCGAAATCCCCGAATTTTCCACCAAGATACCGTCCTTAAACCAAAGAGTTTCCAATTCGTGTAGCGGTCGAGCGTTCGCTATACAATCTAAGGTAGTTTGGCGCGCCCCTTTGACTATTTGTACATCTTGGGGTTTAATTACTATTTCGGGCGCGATTTCGGATGTAGAATCAGTCTCAATAACTTGTAATCTTATAAATGCACTATTTTCTTCTTTACCTTCCTGGGTATTTATTGCACGCGCTCTGAAATGGAGAGAGGCGCGTTATTGTTTGTTCAACTGCCGGCAAATTAAGTAGGTACCTACCTGTAAGCTTTTTGGTCTGATAAATCTGTCGATAAAATAACTAACTGATTTCTATTTGATTTGGCAAATTTTTGAGCATAAAGAATTTGTTCGTATTCGGTTTGCCACGTTACGTCCGGTTCGGGCGACGATTCTATAGGTGGCATATCTAATATTGCAGCTTGTCCCTCGTTGACGGTCACAGACTTCTCCGTTAGATCTTGAAATACTTCCATATCTAAAAAAAGACAAAGTACAAATAATAAATCGAATGCCGAGGGTACAAAATTTACAGGCTACGATAATTTTGATTTCTTCGCTAATGATGGAGCCGACGGTGTTAGATGCTATACATCTGTAACTTCCTTCGTCTTCGTGTTTCGCCGACGGTATCCTATAAAATTGTTCCGACGAGAGATCAGTGATGGGATGTCCATCTTTCAGCCACTTGTACTGAGGTTGAGGATATCCTGAAATGAAACCGTACATTTGAATGTTGCCGTGCGCTCGACCTCGTATATTAAGTAAACGAAATAAAATAGTAAAATCGTGAAGGGCAATAAAAATGAAAATAACGCGTTTCACAAACCTTTATGGGAAATTACTATAATTAACGTAAATCTGGATTAGTTATGATACAATCGATTAAACGTTAATTGTTGTGTGGTCAAATGATTATTAAACATTTATATTCGAGTTCATTCTAAACTGCGATTAAAATTATTCAAACGACCATTTAATTATTTATAAAAAGAAACAAAGGTGAATTTTTAGTCGTAATTAACTTTTACAACGGCCAACGGCTCCTAGTAAATTATACAATTAAAGAAAAAAGCTGAAAGTGATTCCGCGCGCCATGGGAGATTTTTTAAACCTAAGCAAGTATACCGACACCTCTTACGAGTAAACCTATGATGAAATATTAAATAGTAAAATTAAACAAAGCCAAGTAGCCAGAAATTTAGTGAAATTTTATTATTGCACATTAAAATTTATGCAATTTAACTATGTAAGTTCATTTGCTCCTTCGTTTTCTGAACGGTAAAGTTTATTATTTAATAATTACAATGCAAATTAATAATCCAATAGAAGTAAATTAAAGGTATTTACAATTTATTTGGCGTACATAACCGTTTGGTGAATGTTTTTCAATTGTGTTGTTATTCTGTACAATAGCGCATCAAAATCGGCCGGAAAGGCTTTGAAGTGACGATCACTGCAATGATCAAATGGCTATGGTATTTGCTAAATTGTAACTTTATTAGAAGTTTCTCGATATACTTTGTAATAAATAAACTATACACCACAAAATACGTTATCCGACATCGCAGTTAGATTCTCAAATGTACTTGCAAATTTAAAAAAAAAACGGAACCCAAATAATTACAGGTTATGAGCCTAGATTATGAATCTAGCATTGAAATTATATACATCATGATTATACACGTATACACCCTGCATGTTAAAAAAATATTTAATAATTTAATGTTCTGTTTCGAGAAGCAGCCACCACTGTGAATATTTATCACAACATACAGATATATTTATTTTGCAAGGTTTCCGAAACCCAGGAGTTTGGGGATATGGCAAATCCTCCAGTACCCCAACAGTAATTTTGTACAAAAGAAACGTATTTGTTCAATCGTGATTACACTGTAAAAATTCAGATCTGTTTTGGATTTTGTGGATATGTCCAATCTTCACTCGTCCTTCTAGCTGCAACAATACCTTAAACTCAGGGCCGCCCTAACCACAGAACTAAATGAGCTACAAGAAATAAGATAAAAGAAATATTTACAATCTTCTTTGGGACAGAGCAAATTAAATGCTATGAGTATTTTATATACCGGGTGTCCCCGTGACTGTTGAGAACCTTTGGGGTGATACAGGACACTTTTCTAAGACAAATTTTCAAATAAAATTTTTGTCCCAGTCCAAACCCTTTGGGGGGGGGGTACTTCCCTTTAAAGCAATTTTTTGAATTTCTGATTTCAAACGGCCATAACTCCGATATTATTGACTTTTTAGGGTTAATGGATGAAAACTTTTTTAAAGACCTTTCGCTTATCTACAAATTAGGTTATAACCTCTTATCGTCTAGAATCAACAGAGAAATTTAGATTTCATTTTTTTTTTCGTTTTCTTGCGAATCTCTTAAACGAAACGTCTTAGAAAAAAAAACTGATGGCTCAAACCGGATAGGGAATTTAACGGACTACAACTTTGGTCAAATAAATTTTTTTGGGAAACTAACCGTTTCCACAGAAATTCTGAAAATAATAAAAGAGTAGGTAAAAAAAATTCACAAAATTTATTCCTCTCTGGTTTCGGGCTGTCTTCTATCGCTGTAAACTATAGCTATAATTTTTATTGGCACCCCATAAAAATTAATCAAGAGGTGTTACATCGGGTGATCGTGCCGGCCAATTGATAAATCCTCCTCTTCCTATCCGTTTTTCTGGATACGCAGTATTTAAAAAAAATTTTCATTTTGTATGAATTTTATGTTTTTTTTTTTTAGTGTAATAGTAATAAATTGACTTTTTCCATTCCGTATTTGTGCCTTCTTATGAAGAAGGGCGCATTAATTTTAGTGGCCCAGGGGCGTCGTATGTCTTAGAACGGCCCTGCTTAAACTAAGAGTTAAGAACTCAAACCTCACATTCTTTTTTTATATAATGATAAATAAAAGTTAGTGAAAACTCAATTAAATTGTAATTTGTTTAGGAGGACCCTCCTACTTTTAAGTAAGTCTTCGCATTTTTCCTCTCCGATGTTGAATGAACCCTACCCTTTTCTCGCGCCCTTATATGGCCAGATAAAAAGTGGCACTTGGCTCTCCGAGCACGGGGAATAAAGTATCCAGTTTGTTGCTCTTCTTTTATAAATATCAGGAATAAAAAAAGCATCTCGTTTAAAAAATAAGAACTAAAAAGTCGACATTTCAGTCAATTGATATTGAAATTATATTATTTTATATCTCTTCTCTCTATATATCTATCTTATATATTTTCTATATCTCTCTAATCACCAGTTATACCTATAATTAACCCTTGTAGTAATTAGATTTACTAAATTAGATAACGGGAGATTGATAAATTAAAACTAAACAAAATACCAAAAATAATAAAACTGTCTTTTAAAAATTTTTGTTGTTGTTATGCCATCACCATAATGGCAAAAACGAGCAAAACTTTTGAAAGCAGTCGGCATAGTCTGGAACGGCTATATTAGCAAAAGTAACCTGGCGCATTGAAAGTGAAACAAAGTATATAAGAAGTTATATAATAGTAACAATTAAGCTCTTTAATGGGTATATAGTGGTAACGGCAGCGTTGTCTTGAACAACAACTTAATTATTGACGTCGATCTAGATAAATTAAAATTCAATTATTATAGAAGCATATTTTTTAAATCCCCGAATAATGCAACGAGTTAAGTTGAAAATTTTTTGCTCGGGAAATAAAGTCGGGTGAAATTTATAGGTCTTCTAATTAATTATTATCACACCATAAGTACATAAAAATGGAGTATAAAAATAAAACGAAAACGACCCTCGAGGGAACCGGCTCGTGCGAAATAGTCTCCAATACCAGTCCGTCTCTGAACCTTCGGGGGCGCTTTGGTACAATTTAAAAAATAGCAAGTTAAATGAGAATGACAATTGGCTGTTATAAATAAAAGTTTAGATATACAATATTTAAAACAACTTAAATTAACTTTGTTCCGTTGTTGCGATCCTAATCAGTTGATTGTTATGAGCATCGACTAGAATGGAAAACTTACACAATAATTAGTACAAGTTAGAAGATTAAATAAAATTCAACAAAAACTTGTAAATTAAATTTCAACTTTTGTTGTTAATTTGATTTTGATGAAGATAACTTTATGAACTTGGGACGAAAGTTAGATTCGACCTATAGAAGTCGTTTAATTTTAAAAGAGCGTATAGGTCATGAATTATTGCCGCATTAATGCGTCGACATAATTAATCGAGAAAAATAATTATAATTCGACTTTGGTGAACCAACTCTGGAAGTTGGGTTTTGAAACGTGAAGGAAAAAGATAAACGAGCAACTTACTTGGGTGTGAAAAACTTGAGTCATCCGAATCCGATCCAGAAAAATCTAAAGACTCCCTCTCTCTTTCTCTGTCGATACAATAATCGATTGTTAATTATGCAAAAGCTAATAAATCTTGTATGCAATAAATGGATATTGATTTGTTAATTGGCTAAATAATCGAATATACGCAGGTGATGTTTATTAAAGTCTTAGTTAATTACTATTTCGTTCGTTTGCTTCTGTCGATGACATTTATTAGCGAAAAGTAGGTCACCAAATTTAATATTGCTAAATAATTCATCAATTCTACTTTATACTACTTTTCACACTAATTATTCATTAATAACAATTGATCTTCCATTAAACGTACAGAGCCGATGTAATATTAAAGCATCGAATTAAAAATTTACTCCACGTTTGATTGCAGAGCACAGAAATTTGTTTATATCAATCGTTGATTGCGTGTAAATATCCTAGATTAATTATTATAGTAATAATTTTTAGTTTTAAGTCAGCGAACCGACGCGACGGTCGTACGTTAGCCGAATGTCTGTCTATGAATCCGGCACCCGGTGGCCAAATTAACCCAACGCAAAATTATTTAACAAAGTTAAATTTGGTCTTAAATAGGTCAGTCAACAATTTAAAGTAATTGCATTTTCATAATTGATAAGTGTTTTTTCCATTTTTCTACAAACACATTTTGGATTATACACTTCCAAAAAATGATATAAAACGGCGCATTTTAAATTTTAATTTATTTTCCAGCCACCGCGACACCTAATTAATGGACACTAACGGCAATAACAATTCCGACCTTTTCGTTAGCTTCCTTTTTTTTATATTTAAAATTGATTTTCTTGCACACAAAATTTTCCGCTTTGATCCTGGTCGAGTTGAAATACATACACATGCAGGTACATACATACATATATTTTCTTAAATAATATAACATCGAAAATTTTTGTATCGTTTAGCCAAAAGCCGGAACGGAATGTTTATTTAACACAATTCTCTTCGTTCAACAAGTCTGCCGTTTACTCGTCCCACAAAATTGTTCTATTGGGATTTAACGTATCATTTTAAATTTAGTTTTGAGATTTGCAGACAGATTTACGAATTTACCTTTAACATTAAATATACCGCCTGGCCTTGTTTGCTTCGGAAAGGCAGTCACCTGGTAGCGACACAACCCTTTTCCCGACAAACGAAAAAGTCCACTAATTAAATATACCGGTAGCAAATTTTGCGTTAAGTAATGAAACACTAACACACCAACTTATTGAATAAGTAATAAACTGTGTAAATAGTGAAGGGTAACACTTAAATTCATAAATATAAACTCGGTACTTGATTATTGTTATTAATGACCCAAGTTACTTAGAGACTAATCATCTATTAAAATGCACATTTACTTTATCCTTTACCCCTATCTAAATAAATGAGCTCGTGTAGAGCGAGGGCAATTTAAACATGTCCAAGATCCAGGAGCAGACATTACATGGTAATACATTTTTTATCACCTTAGCCACCATCAAATTTGCAAAATATTAAAAACGCCAAAGTATATTTCGAGAAACCTCTTTTTTTGACGACGCAATATTTATTCAAATAAATAAACTAAACAAAATATTAAAATAATGCATTTTAACTGTTAAGTAAAGCATACATACTTACATAGAAAAATAATGTTTAAAAAAACAATAAAAACAACAAATTAACATTTAACAGGTTTGGACTAAGAATATTTGAATAAACAACAAAATGAATTTACGTTATAAAAATGATGGAAATTTAAAAAAATTAAATAAAAACTTTGTAATACGATATAAAGGCCCCTATTTCACAATTATTATTGATCATCAGTCGTATTTAACATGAAAAACCAAGAAATTAAAAAAATTACTTAAATTGAATGTGACTTACAATGAATTTTTTTAAGGTTAAATGAATAAAATAATTGTTATCACAGTACAACCGGATTTGAAGTGGATTTTTAAGTCAATATTTTTTAGATTAATTTTCTATTATAAGTTATTCAATTCGATAAAGTAAATAGCCTATAGTTACCTTAATATACAGATTATCCTATTATTTATATTGAAAAGATTGTCGAGCTTGTTGACTTGAATTAATCGTGGTTAATATTTTTGAACTGTAATTCGCTACCATTTTTTTCGTTTATTCTTAAGCTTTATTATAGTAGTTTGTTTACTTTATCGTTACATTTTTTTGTACACTGTGAGATTGTAACCCGTTATAATGCAAAAGACTGCGGGGTTATTCAAGTTTGTTGTAATTAAAGAGACCGATTTAAATTGAGTTTAATTTACACAAAAATAAAAAAAGATCTAAATTCCCATTCCCACTGCTACATCAAGAGAAATACTCATTAATAACCTTTTAATTTTAATACATTCGTGTCCACAATAAAATGTTCAACTATTTTATTTTATGCGATGTGTTTATTTTCACTGTAATACATGGTTTTTTATAGTTATTTAACTTTGTGCTTTATTTACATTTTCTGTCTAATTTGTGTATTTAAATTTAAAGCTCATCGTACGATGAACGAATCTGCTCATATCAAATTAATCAACATGAATTTATGAATTTGTTTGTTAATACAATGAACACGAAAATGTCGAAATGCACCAAAATTTATTGAATTATTCAACCCTCTCGTCCCGCCCCTATTCTGCGGTTGTTTAAAAATCGAAAATAAGTAATATTTTAGCTATTCGTATTCCCGTTAAAGAATTTTCCAATCAACAAGTGTCATCGTGACCCGAAAGATTCAATACCTACTATAATCGATGCGAATTATACGGTGAAAATAACACAAACGATAAAAAATTCACCGGATTTCATGAAGATTGGAAAACTTTTCAAGTTCTCGTTAAAATTCATGGCCGGCATTAATGCTCAACTTAATCGCATTTTAATAAAGTTATAAATCGAAGAAACAACGTAAGAAAATAATTTCATACAATGAAACTTACCGAATGCTTGACATTGGATTATTTTTCTCGTTCCTAGCCTAACCGTGCTACTCGTTGACGAAGACGTCGTAAATCTAGGCGCTTGAAGATTTTCTGCAACAAAAAAAAAGAATGTTAGTTAATTATTCACTCGAAGCACCTCGTACTAGCACAGAAGCGTACTGGCCCAAACCGACAGCAACAATTCAATTAGAATGGGATCAAACTAAAAAATCCAATTTCGTTGCAGCACGTTATTGAAACAGCCGTTATATTATTTTCACAAAAACAAAATACAATTTACTTTATTTTATCGCATTGTATTTCGATATACCTGCTAAAATATGTAACAATTTCAATTTTTTATGATAGACATTTCGATCGGTATTGCATTATTTTTCAACAGCAAAACCGCACAACGTATACCAAAATTCTTCGTTTAAGAGTTCATAAAAACTATAATTTTCAATGCAAGAAGGTTTTGACCCGTGGTTAACGATTCTCTTAAAAATTTTCAATTTACGTGGCTGTCGTCTTCGGTGCGTTCCGATCAATTTAATAATATGTTGCAATTATATGCAAATTACGACTGATCTTTCGGTTAGGATACAATAAATTATATTGAACGGATTTAAGTAAATAATATAATATTTCCCTCTCTTTTCTTAGCTCTTACAATACAATACAACTGAAACCTCTATTGCGACTGCGAATGCGACTAAGACAACATTTCATTTTTTTTTTTTTTCAAGAATAAAATTTTAATATCAACTTTCTGAGGACTTATCGTATAGTAATAAAAATAAAAAAAAAACATTACGGAAGGAAACAATGTATGGTACAGTGGTTAAATTACTTCAATAAATTTTTAAGTACTCCAAGCGCGTCTTGTATTTTTCCTATAATAACGCCCAACCATTAAATATTTAATCAAAACGCAAACTTCTTTAAACAGAAATTATAAATAATAAATCATGCTATAAATATGATAACAGAAAAACAAACCATTTTGACTTCGAATGCCTTCCAATGTTTCTGAAATACTGGCTAATATTGGTATAGTAAAATATAATAATTATTATATTAGTAGCTTTCTTACCCGGCTTCGCCCGGTTTCGCTAACGCCATCTACATTGTATTACTCAAAGTATAAATTAACGGCAGAACGTCGTGTAAAATAAAATAAGAAGAGCAAACTTTAAGAATTACATATGATCGATGTCGAAGTTCTATAACAAAATCTATTGTTGAGAATAATTTACAACATGACATTTTTTGTGTTCCAACCGAACACCCTTAATTCAGAGAGAGAAAATGTGTAAATTATGCACGCCCTATTCGTTATAATTTTAATAATAAAACTGAAGTCATATTGAAATACAAAATTGATGTTATAAATAATGGAAATGAAACTTTGTGAATGTTTTAAGTTTTATAGGTCAAATTAAAGTCTCGACAAGAATTGAAGTTCGTATCAAAACTGTCATGAGAAAATTTAGTAGAAACTAAATAATAATAATATTATAGAAGTTCTTTAGACAAAACTTGGTAGCATTCCTCGACAAATATTCATAAAATTACTTGATCGATTTGGATGAATACATTAAATAGTAAAGCTAGTTAAAGCTTGCGTGTTCTGCATAAATAAGTTTTTACGTTTTATTTTTCGCCCGGATTTTTCTAACTTCGTGATAAGCTTTTATGTATTATAAACAGTACCTACAAAAATAAACCGATTTTCACAGCTGCAACCTAAAAATTGTCTGCCGGAACATGAAGAAAAATAAATAAAGAGTGCGCAACAGGTAAAATGGCGATACATTTTAATAAAAAGTAAGATCCACAATAAATATTAATCAAAATAGATTTAAACGCTCCCATTTGTTCGAATTATCAATTTATAATGGAGAATAATACGTCATATTATTGTTAATGCTCTTCTTTTAAAAATAAGGTCACAAAATCCATTAATAAATGTAAAGATTGACAAGAAAAATATTATACTGTACGGATTTTCTGGTCGCTTAATTGAAAACAAATTCTCTGCATATTACGTGTCTGTTATTTTTAATGCGAATTTTAGGCAAAAACTGCACGAAACAAGAGATCTCCAAAAATATAGAAGAAACCAGTTATTCTTCCAGACCGCAAGATTACTGGCAAACATGGTGTGCTCCGACAACGAGAAGATATTAAATCCAATACGCAATCTATTTCGTAAAGGCAGAAAAAACCCTTACGAGTCGGAATATTAATGATGCGCTTAATTTATTACATCATATACTTTTTCGAAGAGTTATTAGCATCAATATAAAGTAGTTCATGTTACACTTGCAGTTAACATCTGGTAAAGTTCAATTCGACTGTTACAACAAACAAATGCTTCCCTATTATTAATATGTTAATCTACACATCCATTTGACGTGCATGTGTAAACATAATAAAAACGCCATAACTCTACACGTTGCATTTGTGTCAAATTTAATTAAAAACCATGAATCGCACGCATCGGAATCCGACAGCATGTCGTACCTGTGGGAAGAAACAAGGAGCTTTGCGGTTCCAATTCATGTCGATGATGAATTATAACTCACGGGAGCGGACGTCAAAAACGATGACGGCGACCGATAAACCATTAGTTCGAGAAGGGTCCGATAGATGCACGCTTCTGCTGCATCGTCCTGTACCTACTTCATTTTTGTAATAACGTAAAATTAACAAATCCTTCTTAATGGCACCGATGTAAGGTAATTTATTTTCTAACGTTTAATTAGCGAAAACAGGTGGTATCACTTGCCTTTAAAATCCGGAAGGATAATTAATTTTCAGTTTTAACTTAAATAGTGGGTAATTAAATTGTGTCGAGTAAATAAACGTGCAATAAAAATAAACTTATGAAGTAAATGCGTATTAGACGAAAAAGTGGGGCAATTTCTTAACAATTTTCAAATGAAAACCCCATTAGGCAATCGATAACAGGGTTGTAGTTAATCCAAGTTATAAGTCCTCAACTAATGTAAGTATAGTATAAAAATAAACATTCCACGTACATACCTATACTTATATACGTAATCGTTTAAGGTAAAGAAAATTTTACCCATTTTCTATTTGAATAAAATAATATTAGTTCAATTTTTCGCACGTATATAATATTATATAATACCCAAAAATGTAACGCAAATTAAAAGATCCTTTATAGTAATTGAGCATTATACGGGGTGAATCAATCGATATGTAGCTGTTTACCGTTGAGTAATCGAGTGTATGCAAAGTTCGAATCCAAAAGTAAAAACGTTGCAACATCACAAAACGCATTAGACGATGTCACAACAAAAACTGATTGCCCAACAAAAAAAAACAATTAAAAGCTCAAAATAGACAATTCGTTAGGCCAAAAGAAAGAGAAATTTTATATTTTAAAAACAAAAATCCATTTGCTATATTTATCTATAAAAAGTAATTTAAGCCCAAATCTATTGTTGGAAAGTTGTTGAAAACACGTCGAGTGAGCTCTTGTTAGTTCATATTATTATTATCATCATCACAAAATACAACAATAATCCGTGTATGGTATTGTAAAGCTCTGGATATGTACGGTAATATCGTTGACACAAATATGTAACATTTCACGACTCAAAATATGAAGTCTGCCCAAAGGAGAAAATAACAAAACTGCGTTGTTCGAGTAACATCAAATCAAAAAAAGTTAGCCGAAAATTTTTAATCAAATTTCACTTGGAAAAGTTACAAAGAAAAAATGAAAATGACAGCGGTAACTTTGCTTTATATTTTTATTTTATATTATACCAGAGGTAACAAACATTTTTAACCCTCGACCATTCTACGCGAGCTGTTCAAAACTTTTCGGCCTTTTTTACACCGATAAGAGAGTTGATTTACATTTTAGTGTACGACCGACTATAAATAGAAAAAAACAAACAGCATATAAATTAGAGCGACGCGTTCTACATATTTGTAATAAAAAGATAAATATTTGGGTTTTACCTTTATCACAAAGCTTACAGGACAATTAAACGACTTTAACGACTTAACGAACCGTTAAACGTTCTTTATTTTAGCTTTTGATGCCATTCTATTGCATTACTACATTACGATCACGGTTGTGAAGCAATTTTGTCGAATCTATGACAAAAATGTTGAAACTAACTGAAATTACGTCCGGAAAGCCAGTTTAAATTGAAAAATATATTATATATATCTAGAGATTTGCCTTCCACTCCGAGCAAGTTCTGAACACTATTCAAAATTTTATTTCTTTACATAAATTACATTTCTACGCAAAAGTGTTTTTAAACAAATTTGATGCATTGCAGATTAATTTTTTTTGCAGTAAGATTCCTCGAGATACGTCTACAACATGTCGTACAATATGTAATTCGGTTATTCGATCCCCTTTTAGTCGTGAAACTCGATTTTAACAACTTTTACGTTTCGCTTGTCAAATACCAGTCGAAATCTTCAATTTTGTCTTCAAAGTTGCCACGTAATTTTAATGCAAAAAACGTGAATTGATAAAATAATGCGGGGAAAAATTTATTGTCTATCGGGTTTTTAAATTATAAATAATTTCAACGAATTGCAAACCCATTCAGAAGGTCGATGAAATTTATTCTCCTCAATCGAAAAAATGTAACGCTAGGAAAGTTTATTTGTGTGGGATGCATAAACACACAATACCTCGAAAGAAAAGAGAATGAAAGATCGTCTTAATTTCCCTTCCCATAAGAAAATCGCCCAATTAAAAGTTTACCTCCTTCATATCTAAATTAAGGTAGCTCGCACAACAAAATCAAGTTACAAAAATTTAATTTATAGATACCACCCCATTCTTGTTTATATAATTAATTTGTACAGGGTAAAATTATTTCTTTATTTTAATCTTTGCTATTGACTCTTTTTTTGTACCATGTACAACGGACTTCAAGTCGATGTTGATGGTTGTATTATTTATGCCGGTTTCCAATAGTAGATTCAATCTACCTATATTGAAAATAATCGTTGCCATTTTGCAGTTTTTATGATTCGGCACTGGAAGAGAACCTGAAATAATCAAAAAATTTAAATAATTTAAAATTTCGGTAACCGATTTCAATAATAGACGGGCTAACCCGGTTAATTTTCTAAAACACCCAACCGCCCTAACCTAAAATATGAAATTTGTAATTCCCTTCCAATTCATGAAATTAATAACCTCCTCGTCGACATTTCCATTAAAGTTGAGGACAAGTTATTTTGACCTATTAATTTTACAGTACCTAAACCCTAAGACGAGCAGGCGGGAGAACGGGGGGGGGGTTGTTATAATAAAGATTTGTTTATCTCGTTTGACGACAAAATTGCTTCGCACGTAGTGAATTGCTGTGCTTACTAATTATATTTTATTATTAATGCAATCACAAGATAATCTAGTCAAGTTATGCGATTGTACTTTGGGGTATTTAATCATTAATGTTAAAATTCTTAATTCGGTATTCAAAATAATCAATATTTACTAGAGAATTTATGATTTTGAATCACGTCAACAAATTAAAAAAATATGCATTTTGGTGTCGAGCAAATCGAGAGAGACCTAGGTTCGTCGGTCTCGGTATCAAACCACTTCGCCACGCTAATCCATTGTAATGCCGTAAACTTTAAGCCAGCATATAAAAGTTTTTGATTAATTTAAGTGATTTTAATGTGTGGTTTAATTTTCCAGAACGCTTTGTCGAAGCCCCGATTATATATCAAAGAACGTCGTTGCACAAAGTTGCCCGAAAGTCGCGAACATTGGGCAGATTATTCCGTAATAGCTTGCAGGTTAGTCAGTCACGTGAAAACGAGAATGCAGAAAATTCATTTAGAAAAAATTAGAAAAATGTAGCCAACGACGAGGTCATTAATTTACTGGAGTAATTAATTTATGAAGCGCCGGTTAAATAAATAAAAATTAAATTTGGGTCACTTTAAACGAATTTCTTAGCCATTTAAATTTTTAATTTCCCAACTTTATCATTTCAATCGATTACTTTTTGCCATAAAAACGGAAGACGATTTAATCAGCGAACTTGCATCGCGAGAATTTGTTTTGCACTTTTTCGATATCGACAGAATTTTCTCTTTCATATCAAAGTTTTCTTTTAAAATAGAGAATTCCGTGACAAGTGGACGGTGTTTACAGCCGACATAAATTGGATTCATGTAAAATTGAAAGTTTCAAAATTTAAAGGGAATGTCAAGAAGATGCATGGAATGCAATAAACCGAAAGTTTTTCCTACAACTATCCCATTTTCTTCTCTTAATTTATGTTTCAATTTATTTCAAATTAACTCCCGTTGGTTGTTCGTTTTTTTGAAATTTTAAACTAAATTGCCATTATTATCCCCTTCGAGAGGGTTTATAATTTTTTCAGTATGCAATTTAAAAAGTTACACAAGATTTTAGTTAACATTTAATCGAAACTTTTGCAATTCATCAGGATGGAGAGACAACTTTCGACAAAATCTAACGAATTTAATTTCTTCTTGTAGTTGCTTTGCAAAGCAAATCCAGGAAAGTAGTATTCGGATACGCTATTGCTATTTTCCAAATAAGTACTACAACTTTTAATGCGGTCCCATGCAACGACAATGCCAACAAAATTAAAAACTTCGATAAGAATAAAAAACGCCATACGAAAATTTTTAAATCCAATCCAATAGGTAATAATTATCATCAGTTTTATGAATTTAACTTTTATTCTCTATTTAAAACTGTTGAGAACTTCCTAAATCGGGGAAAAACATGATGTCTCAACTGAAAACTGAAAGTTTGGTTGATAATAAAAATATCTTGAATAAGTTTATTCTAGCCGGTGTACCGATCAAATCGATTCCTTAATTAAAATTGTGATTAATAATTAGGAAGGTAGTAAATTACGAAAGTATGATTTTGCACGTTGAAGTCCTAACACCGAGAGTCGCTGTCTCAACTCCCTCCCAACCCCACGATTTTTGTAAAAAATTAATAATGGTTAGAAAATTGTTTACGCAACCTACATAGATTAAAAGGATTGGTAAGTTCTGAAATAATCGTATTAACCTACGAAAACAACGAAATTTCCCTGTCTGAAGCCTGGTTTGTATCAATATGGAATAAATTATCACGTTTACCGTTCGTCTTTATCAACAACTTGCACGGTAGATATTTAAAGAGAAATTACTAAAAAGTGATTAACTATGTTATCTAAAGTCTCTGCGCTCATTGCTGAAATAGTTTCAATAACCTCATCCTGATCTTATTGTCTTTACACGAACGGATGTGAAACCTTTTGTTCTCAGGAATTTTCTCACATACACGTCGACGTGAAATGGTAAAAATGATACCCACTTGCGGAGTACCTACTTTTAGTTCACGACGATTTATCTAAAAAAATTCGACGAGTAATTTTATTTCTCTGCAACGAAAGTGCAACAACAATAACGCAGCAGGTTGGTATCTATAAAAAAATATCAATCAATGGAACAATTAAAAGAATGCACATCAAACAAACCATTTCGAGAGAGGAAATTGTACAATCGAAAAGGAAGTGCCAATGGGATATTAAGTTTCATCTGCGATTCTGGTTTCTCTTATTGGGCAAAAATTATAAATCCAGATGCTTCCTTCAATGGAAACTTCGCACGTTATAATGGCGAAAATATTAAATTTTGTTTATGTTAAAAAATAAAACTAATTAGTTTTGATGATGAGAAGAAAACGACAAAAATAAGCATACCAGTTTTGCGATAACGCGAAAAGAGGAAATGAAAAACGCAATTTAAAAAAATTTGGATTTCTGTCGTTCGCCGACGAGCAAAGCCGTTTTCAATAATTCGCTTTCGTCTTTAATTTGCAACTTCGAATGTGAATGGGATTCGCTACGAATGATTTTAGAACATTTCTACGAATGCTCTTCCGCAAAAATCCACCATTTTTAATTAATCAAAATGCCGTAGAAAAAATATAAAATTCAGAAAAAATGAATTACATGGTTCGATCTTATTCGAGATTTACGAACTGATCTCGTCAGTTAAAGTTAATTATAAATGTTCCAATATTTATCGGTATTATTCTTATTATATTATATTATTATTCTTAAGTTTGGTTAACACTTCGCCAACACCCTATATAATAACGGTAAATTTAAAAAAACTAATTTGAATTTATGAAACCCCTTTTGTGCTATTTCAACATTTTGCTTTTATTACAATCAAAAAAATTTGGTTAAAAACTCACAATTTTAATTTGTAACAAATATGCAAATGAAAGTGGCGATCGTTAGTTAAAAGAAGCAAAAAAATGCTAAAGAGCTGGAAATCTATTGAATAAAATAACAAAAGCTATAAAGTGGCTTAAATAAAACACACAAATTGTTGGAATTTAGGCGTGACCACACTTAATGTAAAAGTTGGACAAATTGAAAGCTTTCAAAAAGTATTTTGAAAGTCTTATTTCCGAAAGATTAATTTTTTCATAAGTAGTTGTTACAGCGCAGGCCTTTTATTGTATCCAGATTAGAAATTTCAAAACTTTTAGTCATGTTTGGAATAAGAATCGGATAAATTAATTTACTTTTCGAACCCACATAAATACACTCCCAAGTTAAATAAACATCAAAATTACCAATTCAAAACATATTTCCTTTTATTAAGATCCTGAGCGAAAGATGCAAAATACTACAACTCTAGAAGCCTAATAATAATTGGACTGCACCAATAGTAAATAGTTACTCCTGTGCGTGGGGGGGGGGGGGGCGAATGTCTTCTGTCGGTCTAGGACAATTCGCCGTTACCACTTCGTCGTCGGAAATTTCTTTAATCAAAATCACTTTAAATTTTTTAAAATTAAGATCCAATATTTATTCCTCACATTGAATATTTTGCAATCGAAAATTCATAATCTTAATTTAGTAATTCAATATTAATATCGCTAAATAAACATTTACTAGTTTTATGTATGTATCTATGGGGAAAAATTGAGGTAGTTAATGGAAAAAGTTAATAGAAAATTATATTAATTTAAAGATTTTCTAAACAAAAATGTATATTTTTTTAAATTACAGATTTTAATAAACAATACCAATTTAATGTTTATATTTAATATATAAGTTATAAACTTATGAAATATTTTGAATTAAAAAGTTTTAAATGGAACAAGTTAATTAAATATTAACATTTAATATTTTTTATTGAGCTTTCAGCAAAGGTTCTCGCTTTCGTCAGAATTTATTTTGTAGAATAAATTTAAAAAAAATGACTTTCGCTGAAAACGCAATAAAAAATATCAATTATTAATATTTAATTAATTTGTTCAATTTAAAGCTTTTTAATTAATAATGTTAATTTAGTAATTCAATATTAATTTTAATATTAATGTCGCTGAATAAAACATAAAAATGTAAACATTATGCTTTAATTTAAAGCTTTATGTTTTAAGCTTTAGCTTCAGGTAGAATATAAAGTTTTACATTTAAACTTTATAATTAAGGGATTTTCTATAAATTAAAATATTTTCTTAAGAAATTACAATCATGTTAATGATAACATATCGTGTATATTCTGCGAAAATGTATACTCAATACTAAATTAATATATTGAAAATTAACAGATTTATTATATAACACAATTCAAATTAGTTTTATTATTACCCTAAAATAAATAAATGCTTTTATGTTATATAAACGAGCATTTTTATCCATTTGTTTAGTATAGATATTATATAAAAGTAGTAAATTTTGAATCTGTGAAATTTAAATTAAAATATTAAATTAACTTTAAAATGAGGTCTACTACTGAGTCGGCTTCAACTATGTTATTCTTTTTTGTCAATATTAATACCTATTGTTTTTATATAAACAGATTGTAATTAATTCATGGTTGATAATAAAAAAAAAATCAACTTTAAAAGATATTTGAATTCTAGATTGTATAAAATAAAGAAACTTATTCTGAATGTAACAATAAAATCAATTCGAATTCTATTGTTTAATTAATTCGTTTATTTTTTAGTTTTAATATATCTATTATATTTTACTGCATATTAAAAAAATGTGAGTTTGCTTCCCATCTTTTGAGAAAAATACTCTAGTTGCTCATTTTGATATTAAAAAATGGTACGGCGAAATGTCCCATTCCCGTTCTCTGTAGATCAGCTAGTAAGTTTTTAGTGTGTAGGCTTGTCAGTTGACAATTTCCATATATTTTATCAATTTGTGTATATCATTAGTACGGATACATGTTTTAAACTTGTTAAAAAAATCCCCAAAAAACGTCAGATCTAATACTGATTGAATAGAAAATAAAAAGACCTCGATACCGTCCTGGTATCCACCGATTTGTTTACAAAATCGTCTAAAAGCAACAAATCTAAGAAAGTCACGGATGTAGGATGCCAGTTAATATCTGCTTTTAACCAAAATTTAACATGAAATAATAAAATTTAATTTTTTACATTGACTAAAAAAACCATTTCATGTCGCGCCGTAATTACTCGCCGGCACTCAGTATTTCTGTTTGTTCAACTTCAAATGAGTTTGCTCTATAATTACCTAATGCAGTTAGATCTGTATTAAACCATTAAGCCTATACAACATTTCCATAAATTAAAAAAAAGAATCTGTTTTATATGTAGTTAATTTAAATTTAAAATTGTATTTATAGTTTTATCGCTGTATTGTGTTTAATTGTTTGCATCTCGTCTTGATAAGCAGAATCTTAAGATGCAGTTATTTTATTCTACAAATAAGCATACAATAAAAGCTAAAGTACCCTCAATTTTATGTCAACGTCTGCCAACGTGTATAACAGTGTAATATAATTTTCATTGTGTTAACTTTCAATAATCGTTGGATAACTTCGGCATCGAAAATTATGTAATTTAATTCGCGAAACCTGAAAGCAACAAAAACAAATTCTTCTCGAATGTTATTGTAAAGGACCAATTAATTAACTTCGTCAATACATAATAGTTACAAATATTCCAATTAAACGTCAAAACTAATATAAACAACAACTAATAAGTAAGTTTATCCTGATATCCTTCTATTGATATATATATATATAAGCTTCTCCTCGACATTGAGTAAGTTTCACGTGAGGATGATTATGATTTATTGGTGCTTCCAGAACAATAAATAAACTAATTTCTCATATTTCAATTATTACAAAATTACAAAGGATAGGTAAGAGCGTAAGAAAAACCAACGATAAAGTAACTCCTAATGTCGTTATTATTTAATACAAACGCCGAGTTCTTTAATCGACAAAAAATATTGAAACCGTATTGATTAACTAAATAGGGAAGTTCTAATTTGAAGTTACGATCGTTTACCTAATTGCTCAATTATGAACTAAATATTACAAAGCAAGTTTGACGGTTGACACGACAAAATTGAAAGCCAACAACGGAATTGCTCGAAATCTTAAAGATGCACGAGCTCTCGAGGAATTTCGAAATTACCAACTATTTGCTGCCGATAAACTTGAAAAGTATTTCCACATTACGTAATAATATAATTTCCGAATTAATTTTAAACCTTACTAATCTAGAAAAAGAATCGAGAAAGCTCTAAAAAAGAGATTGCGAATAGAATAAGGAACTAAAAGTTTAATTAAGATCGTCCACAAAGGCAGCCGTTTGACATCTCTTATGGTCTGGTGGCACAAGACTATAAGTAATTCAATGTTAATTATTTTTCAATGAAACTACCGTTTCTATCGCGTTTGTTTGTCTTAATTAAAAGTAAATTAAATTTCTAACCTTACCGAATTCACTTAAATAGCTTTCCGAATAACGGTTAATCGGATCAAAAAAATCTATTAATTTTCCATGTACATAGCGCCGCAGAAGATTTTTTAGAAATAATTCTAAAGGAAAGTATTTCAAAAATCAAAATCCACCCGACCTCGTACACGATGCAAATGTTTCGAATGCAATTTTAATTGCAAATTGCTGTCTAACCCAAACCATCTAAACAAATCACAATGTTTGAGAAGTCAAAATACAATATTTAACCGGCTAAGCGTCTTTCGGATGAATAATTTATAAAATACAGATGGTCGTTCCAATTGAAATTCGATTTAACTTTGTCTAGTTTGCGAGTATCTAACATTCGAAATGGTAAATATTAAATAGAAAATATAGAAACTATCAAGTAGAAGAGGCACACTTTGACATGCAAATGGCTTTACATGGTGCAACTGAAAGCACTCAAAATAACTGCATGATAAATGCATAACATTACTAGATAATTCAATTAATTTACAGAGAAAATTGTTGTGAAACACAAATGTTTCATTAGAATAATGAAACGCCATTATAATAATGAAATGCTTTTTTAAGAAACTCGGCAATTCTAAATTAATCCCGACATTTGAATTTTCCACTACAAAAATATGATTTACACTACCTTTTGGGTTTAATCTGATCTTATTCAGAAAGATAATTGTGTCGTCCTTTCATTATATTAACGAAAACAACGAAAATTCACTTGAACGCATTTAAATATTACTGGTCATAGCCAGAGTCGGTTTTAGGATTATACAGAGTAGGCAACGGTTTCGAGTGCCAAATGGACACCAAAATTAAAAAAAAACACAATAATACTATGTTTGCCACCCCCAGGTTCGACCAGAAGAGGGTGCAGTGGATGCGTGTCATCCTCCCTCGTGAAGCCTCTGTCATGAAATGAACGTTGGTCGTTTCAATGTAATTAAATATTTAGGATTAATTGTAGTATTGGTACACAACTAACCAGCTTGGAAACTAATCTATTTTGAGTTCAGTTTTCAGGACAAGACCTCAAAAGTCCTTACTGTCGTCCACTCATATTAATATACATAATATATTATGTAGTGAGCAATAATTCCAAAGTAACCAAGAACTTCCCTAGTACTCTAGGCAGATACAAACGTTAACTTATGAACTTGAAATTTATAACTTCAAAAACATACCCTAAGAACTAAAAGGCAGAAATTAGACAAATTCTAGAGTTATCTCGAACTTCAAACATTCTGAAAAATTTCATGAGAAGATATATGACAGATACTTGAACGCGAACAGCCAATTAACTAATTCCTAAATTACCTTTTCGTCAATGCAATCTCTGTGTTATAATATTAATCACAACCCTCTTTTACTAATTGGTTATCAAATTCGCACTAAATCGAGTTACTCCCACGTCTTCAAGGTCTATGTCTTAGGTAAATAAATGTATCACCCTTCGGAACAATAACGTATCTATAAAATCAGATAAATACGGCACGGCACTGCTTATATCCAAGGCTTTTATAAAAATGGTTTCCAAACTTCCTATGTTTTAACAAAAATTAATTGGGACAAACTTGCGATTAATAATAACTCAAAACATCCAGAATTAAATTTCGCAATTAGGACGCAGGAAAAGAAGTAAAAAATTCAGTTTCCATTACAATAACTTCCTGATGCAGTTTAAAGGTATATAAATCACACAGGTCGAAATTTAGCGCCATATGCGCACTACTTCACTCAAGTACAAATCCACCATATAACCAACGAGCCAAAAATAGGATATCTATTACATTAGACATCCGCTCTATTATATTATTTAAAGCTCTCTTTCTGCACCCTTATTCTGTTCGACAACCGGTAGCATCCCCTGTGGTTTTTTTCCATTCCAACCGCTAAAACACTACACTTAATATATTGAGGTAGTATCGTTCAGAGATAAATTATAAAAAAATGTAACGAACATCTATTAACCCCTCTTATCGGCGCTAACAATAAAAGCAAAATGTTTGCCATAAAATTTACACCCATCAATATCGAATGCACCGACCCCCGAAATTATTTAAAAGCTATCACGATTATAATGTGTAATCGTCAATCACGACCTATTATCACGAAACCCTTCTCCACGGGGTTACAGATGTTACACTTTTAGGGGTTTGATTTTGTTACACTCGTTAATCAAAATTTAATATTGAAATTCGAAAAATATCGATCAACAGGCTACTACGAGAAAGTACTACCACCACAATTAAATTTTTCTACGTGCGGTCACAAATTAAAAATTAGCATTTTATTTTTCTTCGTGCACGTGTTTCATGCTAATTAAAAATCATCAGTTGGGCGTGACAGATCTTAATCGACTCGAGTCGATTTTTAGGAGAGGGAACCTGATTATAATAATTTGAATTTTTTTCGAGTGAAACTTTTGTTGTGCTGTTAAATTTAAAATATTTTATTAATTACGCGATGGTATACGCAGACTAAATTTTAGCATGCCTTTTAGTAATCAACTTGCGCGCTAAGTAGAAAATAGCATGAAGAAATATAATAAATGATAGATATTTTTGTTCAAAAATTTCACCCAACACAAATTACTATTGTTGTTACCACCGAAGCATCGTACTACTACACACCAAGTCGACGTGAATGTCAATCAATTATCGATAACAAGCATTAATAGCCTATCAATTTTCAATTACTCTGTATTTGTAAATAAAGGTGAAAAGCCCCATAATCGATATGCAAACAAAAATGTTAGTGTTAGAATTTTAGGCAATAAATTTATGGTAACCGGCACGCAATTTAAATTCAATGGAGTTATGAAAACAAATAACACAATGATCTCGAAGTTACAGTATATTTTTAAAAATTAGTTAACAATGCAAATTCAAAACTAATCACTCCGTTTGTCTGGAAAGTGTCGAACTTCTCCACGAAGAAGTTATAATACTCACAGAAGTTCAAACCGCAGTTTAACTAATTCAAACATAAGCCCAAGTATTACCGGCCCAAATATTATAGGAGTATTATATAACAAATGTAATGTAATGAAATGTCAAAAATGGGTAAATCGAAGATAGGGAAAATTAATATTAAGTAAATTCACAAGACATTAAACACAAATATTCGGTAGGTAAACATAAATAATTGCGGATGGCATAAAGTAGCAGTTCTCCAAATTCGATGATTCGATTATCCCTAAATCAATTATAAGGTAAAATGCCATTTATCCATAGGAATACCGAATATACTCTACTAGCCTAGTCGTGACAAATGATTTATATACCTGCGTTTACCATTTAGGTCAGAAACAGCACGTAAGCAAACAGCCGCTTTGAGAAATGTTTAGGATCAAATAAGAATGTTATATTGATTACACTGAAAATGACGGCAACTTGTAGACCTCGAGCAAAGCATTTCAATTATGGCTAAATAAAATGAGAATTTAACTAGCAGACTGCACAATTTTCTAAATCCTACATTCATTTTTATCCTAACAAAACAAGTTATGTACATAGCATGGGCGTCCTTACGGTGCGGGCGGTCCCCCCCCCCATCCCGTCCCGTTTAAACAAAACAAATAAACAAAGTTATTTTTTTTGCATTGTACCTATTCTTTATTTTGAGTGGTTTAGGTAATATAAAATACATTTGTCACCAATTGTTTCAAAATTACACAATAATAAATATTGCCATGACGGTAAGTAATTTCCCCTTTCTAACCTTTTAGTTTTAAAAAATTACACAGGATTTAAAAAATTGGAAAACTAAAAATTAATGGAATAGTTAGATTCACTACTTGGGTCATTTATCCTTTCGGCTTACGTCATTTAATTCAACTTGCGGATAAAATATTTTACAATCGAAATAAATAAGGACCCGCAGCAGCTCCCTAAAACTCGCCGCGAGTTCTGCACAAAATAAAATTTAGGTAATTAAGGTAATTAATCAAATAATTTAATTTTTGTATTTTCAAATGCTGAAGAATTATTAAATATTAAAGAATATTGGATGTCATAATAATTATTTTAAGAATTAAATAATTTGAATCGTCTAGCTAAACCTATAACATATTCTAAGCCTAACCTACAGTCTACTATACACTCCAGATAGGTCAGGCCCCATTATAAGCAGTCGCAAGCCCGATTTTGTTTGGCTGCGATTTAAAATTTCAAGTAAAACTTGAGATCTAAAGGACCAATTACAGATCCTCCTGGATTGACGCCTACAATTTGTGTTTTTAATCCAGTTAATATTAAGCTGTGTTCAGTTTAAAATGTTATTGTAAAACCGACTTGACAGTTTTCAATTTTTATCAGAAATTCATTTTATAATATTATGTTGTTTTTTGTGAAACAGGATAAAAAATATAGATGGCTTTAGTAGGTACTTCCCCCCGGTGAACAAGAGGGTTATGTCTCTATGTAACATAACATTTATTTAGAGATAACCATTTCGCTTTACGGTTAACCTGGGCCCACAACCTGTTATTTAGGTTTTATCTATGCCACAAAATTCCCTGCTTTGTTCCTAACGTATATACTTCATTGGTAGTACTCTAAACTTACCCTACTTTAAAGCTAACCTAACTTATTGGTTTCATCATAAATGTTATTTTCAGATTACAATCAAACCCAACTACCCTATTTTTTATTTAGCCTTATTATTACATATTTTTATAGCATTTACATATTATTTTATTTTATTTATAAAATTTTACAAAAATATCATCTGAACATTGCCTCCAAAAAAATAAAAAAAAAAGTTAAACAAATGAAAATTTTGAATATTGAAGTAAATATTTTAATTTTTATGTGTTAGAAAAAGTATAATGAAGCCTTCTTTTTCTTTAAAAATATCAATTTCAAAATTCAAAAAATTAATTGTTATATTATTATCGAAAATCGATTATTTTACTCCGAGCCAACTCTATCACAGTATAAATTACAGTGTGGTTGTAGGTACAATCTTAAAAAGGGATCCATCCTGTAGGTTGGATTAAAATAAGAATTCCATTTATCGTGGTGAGTAAATTTCATTGCATGGTCTTTGCATGATGCCATAGAGAATTTGTTAATAACAGTCATCAAGATAATTTCACAGAGAATTTTATACGATTTTATTGATTTTTCAATACAACGAAGAAATGTTAAATTTGGGTTTTCTAAAGAGGAGAAAATTTTTTGTTTTATATTACAACATCGTAAATATATTTCTCTGGGCGAAAAACTTACTTAACTCTTTCGTCACCGATTTGTGACGAGCGAGTGAGTGATATTCATTTAAGACGTATAAATTGCGAACATTTTTCGACACAAAAGTCAGTTTTTTAAAAGAAGCCGAGTATGGATTTCAAAAACTAAGCCAGCTGTTTTGGTTCAGATAATATTGGACTAGAATGTTTATTTTGAAAAACAAAAATGTATACGAGATATACTCCACTTAAAGTGCGAAAGACGAGACAGCTGTAAAGCAGGCTTTAAAAACCGGGATAACCCTCGCATTTACATTAACTAAGCTTAAAATAAAGGAATATAAAGTTAAACAGCCAGCGTCTGAAACCAAGTTTTTAGTAAAAAAAAAAGTAATCTAAAGTTTACGTTATGGAAGAAAATGCATAAAGATGTTGTTTATTATTTACTTGATGTTAAATAGGGTATTATTTTACGAAACATTTTTTATTCCGAGATAAATTTTAGGTAAACATCGAAATGAAAAACTAAAGAAAACTGCCTACTTAGGTTTACATGCTTATAAAAAGACCTAAATCTGGTGGATCAAATTAAAGACCTCGACAGATCCGCACGAATGTTTAACAATACCGACTGACTTGAATTTTGTTTGATTTTCCGAAGAAACGCACTGGAATTACCTATCTTCCTGCAAATATTTATTTAGTTTCGGCTTTAAAATGTGACAGCTTACATACACTCGAATATTTTAAAACATCCCTTCTGGAACAAACGTTCAACTTTTGAAAGCACTCGAAACAAAATAATGCAAGTTATAAGATCGATATTTTGGAATATTTTGTTTATAAACAGCATTGATTTACATAAAACAAAAGAAAATATGTAATAACCACTTGTTTCTATGAACAACGGTTCGTAGAAAAGTCTCTTGATTGGATAAACCACCCAAATTGTATTAAAAGATCCGCCTAAAAAAAACAACATACCAAAGAGAATTGAAATCAAAATTTTATTTGTACTTATTTTACCGCCATTGAAATCGAATATTCGCGGTTACAACTGAATTACCAAGGTATTGACACCAAATACACCGAACAAAGCCCTAATAGAATAATTAAATTACATCGATCGCAAAAAAAAGCAATCAAATAAAACTATTCTCCAACATTCCAATTTGATTGAAATGCTCCGTCAAAAGTCAATCTTTTAAAAAACTAATTTTTTCTCTTCAAGTCTATTTTTTCTTCGCAACTTAAATTAAGGGTTAAATTTTCTTTCCGTTATACCGCAACTGTCAGGTATGATAGCAAAACTAAAAAAATGTAATTAAAAATCTGGAAAAAACTGAACAATTTTTACCGAGTTAATCAAATTTTTTTAATAAAACTCCAACTCGAAAATCAGATGTGAAACAAAATACACGTAACTATTTTTAATCAAACATAGATTAGTTTTATTTAGAATCAAAATAAGTAGGCCATTTACCACATAAATCCGATCATATGAAAAGGCAGAAGAGTTAAACTCGAGTACTTTAATTTATTGCAGGATAAAGTTGAAATAAACCAGAAATGAAATGATAAACAAAGAAAAACCAACAAGAGTATTATGTTCTGTAAATTGTCAACTTTGACTACTAACAATATTATTAAAATATGCAAAGAGCGGAAAGAAGAGAGAATACCTTATTTTGCTAAAAGCTAAATTCTACAAAAATTAAATTAATCACTAATATTCCAGTAGTTTAGAACATCGTTTTAATAAATTAAATAATAAAAGATAAATCGATTTACTCCTTTGAATATCGCGTAGAACAAAATCGTATTTTCTTGAAAAAATCAATAAAAGTGTAAACGCCGAGATTCAAAATTAAGTTCAACTGTCAATTATCTTCTTTGAAACAAAACTGCTTCTTTTGTTTCCAATTTTAAACGTCGGTCAAAATGTAAACTAAACCATCACGTGTAGTACATCAGCGTAATTACAAAAAAACGGAAGTATACCAGAAGTGAGCACCCTTTGTTCCGTATTCACTCGACAAAATCTAAGAAGTTAATCGGTTACCATTTTTTTGCGAATTTATATCAAATTGTTTAGTTGTCAATTATTATCCGCCGTTTTTCTTTTGTTTATAACGACACCGCACAGCTTGGTCAAGTCTAGTAATCTGTTTGGTTTGTTTGTGAGGTAAGTCGTATAACAATAATTGTTTACATGGTTAAGTCTTTTGACTTTTTATTTATTTTCCGTGTTGGGTATTAAGAGTTGCCCTAATAAATTACGGCGGAATTGTTCTATAAAGAAATTTAATATGACCATTATGAGTCATTTAAATTGAAAAATTATTAAAAAATTCAAATGAAAACCATTACTTACATATAATTTATAAATAATAAGACCTCGGTCTTAAAATTTGAATTTTTCTTAATTGCACTGAATTAAAACTGTAGATTAACGATCCCACTGGAATACATTGGAAAGCAGCAACAGGTCGCTCTCTCATTTAGATAATCACAATAAATTCCTCACAAATTCAAATGAATGCCTTGATCGTAAATTAAAAAAAAAATTAACACCCAATTCCGAGATATAAAATCAGAGCACGGTCGATTTCGAAAGTAAATGAAAAATAGCATTGCATGTCCGTGTGAAATTTAAAAAATAATTGGATATTATGTATTTTCGCTTTATTAGCCGGTTTAATGAATAGAAAAGTAATAAGCGGCTACCATCCAAGATAAGAAATACGGATAAGTTCTTCGTGCTGCGATCGAGTTACGCGCATAGATCATTATTTAAATTATTACTACTCCAATTGCAAATTAAAAATTTCACAACTGAAATGAAGTTTCCCGTGTCCAACCAAATTTTCCGGCAAGTTATTCCTGAATATGCATTAAGAAATAGTTCGTTCAAAAATTTCATAAGCGAATGCATAATTTATAAACAAAAGTGAAACTAAATAAATCCAAAAATAAAACTTGATTATCGTTATTAGGTGCGTGTATAAGCAAAAAAACCCGCAAGTTTAAAGAAGGAATTATAAACATCCGTACATAATAAAACCGAAATTGAAATTTCTATTTTCAGTTGGGCAGGAGCTTCCTATTTAATATGAAATTCGTCACATGACGCCAGAATAATTTTATTAACCCGGTCCTATTTTTATAAAACGAATGTTATATTTTTTATAAACAGTAGGTTATCATAACATCTTCCAGTGGGTCTCAAAATGTCCGCTTCCGATTTGCGATTGAACGTTTTATTACCACTGCAACGGTATTGAAAAATAATTAACAAAAACGCGTATGTTAAATCGCGTCAAGTAATACTACAAATAGCAAAAATAAAATGTTAAATTGCAGACTAACAAGTAATTAAGGCTTTCCTATAAATATAAGAGTTACCGGCAGCTTACGTTTTAAACGAGGGAGATAAATTATACACTTCAATGTTATAAAACGTAAGTTTAAAGCTAAATAATTTTCATGTTTAATTTAGTTTCCTGTTGCTAGCCAAACCCCCTTTTCTAATTTGACCGATCAAGATTACAGGAAAGGCGAGATATTCAATCAAAATGCAAGAGAAGGCAGAAAACGCGAAAAGTTGGTTCTGTTCCCAAAGGATAGGTTTTTCAGATTCGAATAGCAGCTTTTGCAATAAAAATCAAATATGTTTTACTAAACCAAAGCATTGAAATTTTGTTACAATTTCTTCTCTGGGGACTTCTAAATGGCAAGAAATGAGAATTACTAACTAAAAACAGATTCGATGTCAAAAAATAAACTATATCCATTTGAAAAAATGACCAGCTTACAATTCACTTAATATTTTTAAGAAGCTTGCTAATTTTTTAAGCGTCATCTTGTGTTAGTTTATATAATCACAGTTTAGTTTTTATAATCACAATTATGTACATTGGACGGTACAGATCAAGCATTACTTCGCTTGCCCGGTATTATCTTTGAAAAATGATAGATAAATTTTTCGCATGGCCGAACAGATCACCATAGGATTAAACAAACACGAGTATATGAGATTAGTACTATTCGATATACAGAAAGCCTTCGACAAAGTATGGCACTAAAGTCTCCTCTGCAAAATGTTCCAAGACAACATTTAAGTAGCACTTATCCAACTGGTTGCCTCCTACCTGAAAGTTTCATTGCAGCAGCACCCACTCCAACCGACTACAGCCTAGGTTACAGCCGCCCCAAGACATACTCTCCGCCAACTGAAGTCTAACCACTTTTGTTTCGGGTATCAAATTCATCTAACGCTTAGATTCCAACAAAATTATATCCGCGCAAGGACCCAAAGATCCAAAGGGCACCCCCCACCCTTCGTACCTGCGGCCTTCGAATCAGGTTTCTTCTTATTAAAACGCGCTTAGTTTTGATACCCTTTCCCTTTTCAAGATCGAAGATTCAATCAGTTCTAGCCCAGCGCTAACCAGTAAAGAGAGAATAACCTTCCAAATTCCACCGGTGGCCATCAGATGAAAGAGATACAGGGTTTCCCCACCCTGGGACTCCGTCAAACCAAAAAGTGGTTACTGTCTCTATTTCCATCCCAATATTTGAACTTTTTCCTATTGACTATTGGAAAGCAGACAATTTTCTGAGTATTTTGCTAAAAGCAGGGAGATGTAATACGAAATACCCCGATGCTACGAGTCGCGTGACGGTAACTCGTACGTTGAGCTAGAGTTGTATGGCTTCGAGTTCCACCGTTGCTGAGTTCTGTCATTCTGCCGATGGCGTCCGGAGAGTCTGTTTTTTTGAGTAACTCAACCACGGCCTATCGTAGATCCATGTTAAAACGTATCTATAGTATCTAAAATACATGTAAATTTTTGATTTTTAAAATTCGATTTTTTCGAAAACTAATTTATAATCGAACAAAATTTTTGTTCTAGTATGCTTAGAAAAGTGCCCCCTTTTCGATAGTCAATAGGAAAAAGTACAAATCTTGGGATGGAAATAGTAACAGATCCCACAATATATTTAAACATCGTATAATTTATTTTAAAAATGTGTCTATTTTATGTTTACGACTAGAGAATTCGATAAATATTATATTGGCGTTATAAAAAAATATATAATCCAATACTCTCGAGAACTGTGTTTTAATTAACAAAGCTAGCAATTGCGTGACCTATTATTTCGAATACTTACATGGAATATTCTATGGTCTGCATTTAAGAAGTAGGAGAGAACTTACCTGAAACAATAAAAAAAAACATTAAAAAATATAAAATACAAGGTATAGTCGAGATAAGAAAAGAGCCAACTGAAGGAAAATCACCGTTAAGTGGTAACATTTGAAGAGGTTACTTATAGAAAAAACTGAGAATCTCGTTAATACTTATTACAGTTTTTTCACTTACAACGAAGCCTAGGAATAATTATTTAAATGGATTGCGTTCGTGTATTCGACTGATGGTAACATAAACCGTTTTTATTTAAAAATAATGATGGAAAAGTGCTCAAAGCATTTAGTTTTTACACGCAAAGCGTGCAATTTTAACTATTCCGAGATTACCTTATCTATTTACCATATAGTAATATGTATGAGTGGCACGAAAATATTCTTCATTAACTTTTTATTTCGAGTTTATTCCATAGTGTCCAGTGAAAATAATTATTTTTTTTTTAGGAATTCGGTAAGAGTCCGAGTTAATTACTCCAACTGGTTTGATTAAAGCAGAAAATTTATAAGAAACTGACGGTAACCGGTCTAAGAAATTCAAATGGATGACAAAAAATATGAGAAAACAAGTGATACGTGGTAGACACGTAAATACGGTCCACCCTAAATTTCTTTTTCAATCGGACTATGAAAATTAAATCAATACAGTACGAATCTAACAACCGATCATTAATTTTGTAATGACCAAATAAAATTTTTAAATTAAAATCCAACATATATTTTTTACATCGTCAATCTCTAAATATTACAACATTACATTTATAACAACCAACGGCTCTTTAATTTACATAAATATGCATGCATTAAATAAACAAACATCAAAATATTTATGAACATGAAAATTAACTTAAAAATTTTACTCGCGTGTTGCATTTCCTCTTTTCCCTAACCATAAACGTGAAAAATGTTGATGACCAAAAGTTCATCTTAGATGTCAGTGGTCGTCAACAACTTTTTTACAAAAATGTAAAAAAACTGGTAGCACGATGTCCGTATGTTGACCTCCCAAGGTTGCATTGGACTTGATGCGTAACCAAAGAGATGGTGCTATTACATAAGGTCTGAGCTTTGTAAATCATTTATAGTATGTCTTCGACTTAAAATATGAATTTTCATGAATATTAGCTACACTAAATTACCGCATGGATAAAATATGTCATTGTTGCACCAATAATAGTAAAATGCAATCAGAACTGAAGCTATGCAAAATGCAGTCGAAGAGCTTTCGTTAATATAAAATTTAAAGATTTGAATGAAATTAAAAACAAGAAAATAATAAAAACCGCTAGGAAAATTTGCAGGTTTTTCTATTTCAATTGAATTTAAAATTTTATTTCTCGTTCGCAACGGTGGCACCAGTCGGCACACTAAAAACTGTAATATATTTCCAATTAAGCGAAAATCCAAGTACTACTTGGTATAGAAAATGAAATCCCCGTTTACGCGATTTACGTAATAATTAGCCGCATTGTTGAAAACGTGTACCTAATCGCTAAAACTTACAGGTCGTAATTAGGAAAAAAGTGGCAAAGTAAATTTTCCACCCTAATTGCTGGAAAGTTTTGCATAACAATGCAAACCACCACGTAGCTATTTTTAATGCAAATTTTCAAATAGAGAAATATTAAAGTAAATAATATGTTTTTATGTAAATCTATGTAATAACTTGGTCAAAACTGATAATTTGCATACAATATTTTTTTAGTTACCTTTAAGTTTCAATTATGCAAGACTTTCTTCTTTATGTTAAAGAAAAAAAATTATATGCTGATTTCGTGAAGTCATGTCAATTAATAAGAAATATGCCGGTATAATTTGACCAAGCCAAAATGCGATAAGAAAAATATTGCATGTTAAAAGGCCAAACAGAATGAAACTGCTAAGATCAAGAAAACATCTGACTCAATTTGTATATCATACCGATTGCGATTGAGGTGGTTGTCCGACATTCAAATTTTTTTTACGTTCCTGGCCCTCGCGACCAGTGGGTATGGAATACTGTGTTGCTGCCTTGAAGATAGCATTACAATATAATGTATAACTGTATCGTATTTGTGTGGAAAATGATAAGAAAACAGCAACCGATGCGTCCGGTCTAAAATTGTTATCATTTAAACACAGTAACTTAAGAAATTAAACTTACGAGTAAATGGTATTTATTTAATTTTCGCATAACGGCAACGGTTTCATAAATAAAAATTATTTTTAGATTAATCAAACAAGGTAACCAGGTAACGAGAATGGGACGCACGGGTAATTTTTCATCTTTATGAAAATTAGAGAGGAGGAAAACAATCTGAAAATATTACTTTGATAAGCGATAATTTATACGGGGACTGATAAAATTAGAAATAATTAAATTGGAGGTTTTTTAATAAAAAATATAGTAGTTTACTCAAGATAGTATAAATTTAATGGAATTAATCGAGAATCTCGATCTTGTCGTCATGGAAGATAACCTCTTTTTACTGCATCACTTAATGGTAAACTGCATTTTCCAGATACTTCGATGAACTTTGCGATCTTATATGGCGGAGAAACTATGGTCAGCGAAATAGAAAAGAAAAGTAAAATGCAATTTTATGCCAGGCTGAACAAGACAGGTATTGATCAGTTTTTATTTTAAGATACGACAAAAATAACAAAACTACTGCCAAGTCAAGTACGCAAAAAAGATAACTTTCACACAGTTATCCAAATAATCTGTTATCGTTCTGAATGCCGTTTTGTTTAGCTAAGAGAAGACTGCGTGGAAAACGTTAAGTTCTATTCAGGCAACTAAACAATGAAATCTGATTCGTCTTTTGTAAATTAAAACAATACAAACATCGGTAAATTTCATGCAAATTGAAAACACGCAAAAAAATTAATTAGCGTAATTCCGAGATAAAGCGGACTAAAGTTAAAAAACCGACTCTCGGGAGAACAACCTGAACAAAACTGTTATTTAAGTTTTAATTTGGTTTGTCGCAAAACACAAGTGCAAGATGATGGCGTTGAAAATCGAAACCGCTACCTTGCTATAATCTTACACACAAGTGCTCTCGGCTTTCGAATTTACGTTACAGTAATTGTCACTTTGACGTATTAGTAGCGGATATATACAAAAACGCTATACGCCCGCCCCAATAAAATTTTATCGCTACCGTTCTGAAAAATGCACTTTCAACATTCATTTGTGATAGAAACGAGCATTCAATTCAAAACGGCAGGTCCAAAACGCAATATAACTGAAGGATATTTTCTTTCAAAATCCTTCAGCTTGGGTACTAATTAAATGACTCTGAAACAAATGCACCGCAATACAACCAATACTAAACGTCCTGACAACACGTGACCGCTTTAACTTCATCATCTCATCCCCCCCCCCCCAATTGTAACTCCCAAGCGACAATTTTTGTCAAAAATCACTTGTATAACATCAACCTTATGGAAACAACCAATCGAATAATCGCATTACGTTTTAGAACTTTTTTACCCGAGTTTTTGAATGATCTTTGATAAATTAAGTTTTCATTTTAATGTGATCTATCAAATTCTACAACATTTTTGAGTATAATATAACTATAGAAACCCGTGGTCACCTTTAGAATGCAGCCGAGTAAATGATTTAACAATTTTATAATGCAACTTCGAGTAGCTTTCAACAGATATTTTTGTATACTCAATCTTCCAAGCGCCCACTGCAACCTGCGCTATCAAAATTCAAATTAAGTTAACAACAAAATAATTTAATCGACTTTAAAACCGACGACACTAGAATCAAATACACTGCATTTAAATGTTAATGAATTTTGAAGTCGAATCACATCTTATTAAGTTATTGCTGGTTTGTCAGTTTCGTCTGTGGTCATCAACATGCCCTAGCAACAGTTGCAAAAGATGTGACTGGACTTATTTATGTAAGAGCTCGATTGTAAATTTGAATCGACGCGGTGTCTGTTTAAATTAATATGGGTCAACGTTTATTTCTTCAAGTTCGTTCACATTAATTGTTGATAAATATTACGGCTCGGTCGAGTTACTTTGTGGGTTGGAATTCAATTTTAAAGTATTTTATGCATTTCACATCTTGTGGGAACGTCTGTTGCGTTTTCAATATGTACATAACATAACAAAAGGACGTGCCACCGTGGACTTCCGTTCCAGGTAAAATATCCACCAGCCAGGTAAATGTCGCGTTTTTTTGCACTTTCCCTGTGTACGTACACCAAGTTACATTAATCTACCCCCGGAGTTCCTGCACTTTGTACGACTAAAGCTGTCGGCTTATATTATTTTGATATATGTAGTAGTACACCCATATACAACTACATAATTGGGGATATTACGGACAAAGCTAGAGGATAATTTAAAGAAATATGTTGCTACTCAAAATATTGGTTTAAACGAACAACAACCCTTGGCTGTGCATGCATACATACATACATACATTCAAGTTATTTTTAATATTACACTTTATTCTTCCTTTATGAATTATTTATTAAATGACGTTTTGGTTTACGTAGTATATGTATGTATGTGGTATGGACAACAACTGCATATACTTTTCAATCGCATTCTCGACTTTACATCCCCGGCCGGTATAAAAGGGAAATCATACAAAATTAAAACAGTAGCGTCGAGCATGAATGGGGAAGTAATTAAAACTAGGAAAGAGAAGTAGATTCTATTAAAAATAAACTCAGAACTAAATATATTATGAGGATCGATTGGCTTTTCTTCAATTTAAAAGGTCAAGACGTTAAAATCGAACAATGACTCGTTAAAATTTATTAACCATATAAATGTACATTATATGTGATGGAATACGTGCGATGCACTTCCGAGGCGATTCGAAACTGCAATATGCAGAATAAATAATTTTGAACCTTCCGAGTGCGCGAACCGCGACGAGGGTCCTAATTACAACACCTTAAAATTTTAAACTCAAAATATCATCGATAGCAATGTCGTATTTAGCATAAAAGTTGTTTTACTAATTTACTATTCAAACATAAAATCGTAAGGGATGAGAAATCCTTTTAGTTTTCAAGTAAAGGTGCAATGTTGGAAAGTTCTTAAACGTTAAACTTTGAAACCTCAATCTGAATAAATAAGTGATTTTGCATTTCCAAGTTTTTAGCACCATTTTGAATTCGCTTCATTTTTATCTACGCTTCTTTAAGCTAATTTAATAAAATTTTCGAGTAACATATTTAGAGGCCAATTAAATTTACTCTCGCGGTTAAGTGTGTTTTGCACAAAACTTGGTAATATTTCGCGTCGAATTCCTTCGTGACGAAACAATGGAAAATAGAAATTAAGGTACGGATAAAAAGACAATAAAAATATTTGCTCTTAGATTTAGAGAAAGAAAAATGAACAAGTATACTAGCATGTGCTCCAGAATTATTGGCTGTGCACATGCAAGCAAGTTGATTAAAACCCAGACGAACTTGTTTAATAAGACATGAAGATACTTCGGCTAATTGTTGTTAATCAAGCGTACGTACCGATGCAAATATGTAAAATGATATCATACGAAAACATCAATTAAAAGTTTCGTCATAATACATTTTTGTTTCGAATTGAATATAATTAAAGTGCTAGGGGAAAAACTAAAGCTGCTTCCGAGATAGCAACATCAACTTTCGTTAATAAATGTAATGAGTATGTTGTGCGTTTTCCGTTTTTAGACTTTGAACCGTTTTTCTCTGTGCGAAGGAATAAATACAGTCAATCACAAAATAAAGTTTCCACCTTTAAATCAAGTTAAATATTTTTTTATTTTCAAGAAAAGAATTGTTTTCATAATGAAAAATTGTTGTAATAAGAATCCATAGACATTATTGCAACGTATACAAAAGAAAACAATCAACAAAGTGGATTACCACTCGAAGTACAGCGAAAATGGTAAAATAACTATGAAATGCAACGCACACAAATAAGTTTCCAGTAATAATATACATGTGTAAAATGACTCCAATACTTGCAATTTAGAATTTTTTAACACAGCTTTCCGTACGTTAGTCATTTGTCTATCGTCTTAGTAGAAATAGTTATTAAAATTTTTAATATTGGTGCTAATTTTGTACGAAAATGGAGAGCAGAAGAAAGCACACCGATATTGCCATGAGAGAACTCATTCTTAAGAAGATTTGTCAAGGCGAATCAATACGAAAAGTAGCCAAAATGGTAGGCAGAAGCCATACGGCCATCCTAAAAATTGTAAACAAATTTAAATATAGCGGAATATTGGCTAATAAGAGTGGTTGTGGACGCAAGAGAGTTCTAAGTGCTATGGATGAACTGTTTGTTGTACGTGAATTAAAAAAAAATCCTAAAAAAAGTGTGCCTAAATTAACCGCTGAGGTGTCGGAAAGAATTAATAAACGTATTAGTGTAGAAACGGTCCGAAGAGTGTTACGTCGAAATGACTTACATGGGCGAGTAGCTCGAAAAAAGCCATTCATTTCTAAGGTGAATCGAATAAAACGTTTAGAATTTGCTAAAAAGTACATTAACAAAAGTGTAGATTTTTGGGATACGGTTATTTTTAGTGATGAGAGTAAATACAATCTTTTCGGCTCAGATGGTTGTCAAATTGTGTGGCGGAAACCCAATACAGAGTTACGACCAGACAATGTATGTGGTACTGTGAAACACGGTGGTGGTTCTGTAATGGTTTGGGGGTGTATGGCCGCAAGTGGCGTTGGCAATTTGGAATTTATAGAAACTATAATGGATAAGCATCTTTACTTATCAGTTTTGCATAAAAATTTGGGACCTTCAGCCTGCAAATTGCGAATGCCGCCCGTGTACCTATTTCAACAGGACAACGATCCCAAACATACCTCACGATTGGTACAGGAATACCTCTTGTACCACGTCCCAAAACAATTAAAAACACCCCCTCAGTCCCCGGACCTAAACCCTATTGAACATTTGTGGCAAGAACTTGGCCAAAGAATGCGTCATTTTCATTCAAAAAATAAACTAGAATTAAAGACAAAACTATTAGAGGAATGGGGTAAAATATCGCCTGAAGTGACACAAAAATGAGTGCATTCGATGCCCCGGTGGTTGGAAGCAGTTATTAAATCTAAAGGTTACTCCACAAAATATTAAAGTAAGTAAATTTCGCTTAATTGCAATACAAATGCAAACTGGAAACTTATTTTTGTGCGTTGAATTTCATAGTTATTTTACCATTTTCGCTGTACTTCGAGCGGTAATCCACTTTTTTGACTTTTTTCTTTTGTATATGTTGCAATAATGTCTACGGATTCTAATTACAACAACTTTTCAATATAAAAATAATTCTTTTCTTGAAAATAGAGGAATATTTAATTTGATTTATAGGTGGAAACTTTATTTTGTGATTGACTGTACGTGCAATGTTCTTGTAAAAGTCAAGTTTGAAAAGTATTTTCGAATAACTAAAATAAATAGCAATAAGAGAGGTGATAAAATTTGGCTCAATTTTTTACGAGGACATTAGGTTAATGCAGGTTGTAAATAAAGTAATCTAAAAAGGATCAGATAAGATGCACTGTCCGAAAGCACCTAAACAAGCAAATCAATAGCTTCGTGGTCGCAGAACAAATCCAATAAAATAATTTTCAATTAAGTATCTCACGTTAGTCACTTTTGTGTTGAAATGAAAAAAGAATTTAATGGAACAATTTACGACTTATAGGCTAGTAACCTTTCAATTCGTTTTAAGATGTTAATCGTAGTGTGCGTGTCGTCTACATAAGTAAGGTCAAGTGGTGGTCAATTTAATTTTAAATTAGAATTAGCACAACATTGTAAATATGTAATGCTGTAAGTTATTTAGATTTTGTTGCACAATACATTATAATTTTGTGTTTTTTGCATGTAACTACTTTAAATAACATGGAACCGGATGCCTTGCATACTAAACGGAGAAGCAACATTCGCCAACCAATAAAAGTATCAGACGGTGAGCGTTGCACAATAACCAATACCACAGCTCGGCATCGTCTAAACAAAAAATCAAACTAACACGAAGGAAATACCTGTAGCTATGGAATGTGGCCGGCCAGTTCTCGACAAGCTCATTTTACCTTCTCTTTTATAAAAGCACATACGTGAAATTACTGTGATAAATAATATCCTTTTTATCTTCAATTTAAAACACATACAACAGGCTATTTACACGAACGCTCGTTTCGTTTGTGGGTTAGGGTAAAAATGACGACATTGTTAATATCTAAACAAATAATTTCAAAACGTTAAAATAGATCAAACAAATCCGAGAGAAAGTTCTATTAGGTAGGGCGATCGATATAAATATGAAAATACAAATTAAAAAAATTGCCTTCCCCGAGGATCGAACCCGAGTAGTCTAGTCACACCTTCAGCTAGTCGTTAAAACAGCGCCGACGAAATAATTTCTAATATCTGTTGCACTGTAACCATATATACAGTATATTCTAGAAGTCTTTCACCTCGAAGACGACGAAGTTTAAACGACATACTGTTTACTATAATCTCGAAGAAACAAGGAAACGAGCATAGAATTAACGACTATGTACTAAAGGATTTTGAAATCCTAAAGCCCGTTCCAAGAGACTATTTGTTGGATATCAATATAGATTGTGTTCAGACTATGATTACGATATCAACTCGTAGAAAGGCTCCAATAACGGTTCCTGCAGTCCCGAATAGTTGGTTACGCCGATTAAATATTGTGGTGTGGTTTTGATATTACTTCAATTGCATTGTCACCATCATAAAATCCTATAATTATTATCGATAATATTAAAAATCGGGTTATAAATAAATCTTGAAATGTCTGAAGAGAGATCGTTTATTTTATGTTGTTTAAATTTCGTTTAAGCACTGCTTCAAGTTATGTTCATTGTATTCCAAGATAAATCAACCAAGTTAAAAATAAATGATATCCTGATATCCTATAATAATATAGAAATAAGCAAAGTACTCTCTTAACTGAAGTGCTAATATTTACGACTCAACAGAGCACTTGTGGATTTTCTAAATATTAAGTGTTTTAAGGTATCGAATATCCAATATAAATAATAAACTAATAATATGATAAACATTAATAAACAGAAGTTCTCAATATTTTAAAGAAATAAATTACTATGAAAATGTTGAGGCTATAAGAAGCAGACAACGAAATCCCATAAAAAAATATTCTCCACGATGGAAAAACTTAAGGCATAAAAGAAAATCACAATGAAAAGTTTCGATCGTTTCACGATTTAATTGAAACAAAATTGAAGAAAAAGTAGATAATGCTTATAGGTTTATATAAGCAGCAAGGGTTGATTATGAAAGTGGAGCACCAACAACTATCGCAATAAAAACAATTAACCCAAAAAGTATCCAACAAGAAATTTAATTAAAAAAAATTAAGTGTCAATATTGTACGCAGTATGTCGCATGATTAATTATTATATAATCAATAATTATCACTAAAACGCACTTGATAAATTAACTCCCCTAAATGCCTAACCCGCCACATGGTGGGGAAAAAGCTTCAATTTTATTTCGAGGATCGGGTATTTTTTTAAATTTCATCTTTCGCGTTTGTTTTGAGCAGCTTAGAGAGTATCAAAAGATGTCACATAAATAATTTTAAAAGGCAATTTAAAAGCCTTTAAAGTACAAGTATTTTAAGTAGCAGAATTCTATGAGAACTCGAGAAGGGTAAAATCGTTGCTTTACATCAAACAACAGCCCCTAGATGAAAAATGCTCGGATAGTTTATTAAAATCCATAATTTCGACTAATGAAAACTTTTTACGAGATAAAACCCCAAATGTTGGAGTGTTTCGGAAAGTTATTTACAATTTAAAATGTCGCTTTATTGGGAGGCAATGTTGCTGCTCACATTAAAAGTTCTTCGATTTTGGACTTCCCCTAGAACTTTCGGCTCGGATTTGTGACGCCGCCGACAAAATAAAATTTCGAAACCTCGTATATAATAAGTACATGTACTCTTGAAAAACTCGATATCGCCTATAAAAGCAAATTTTAATTAACTTAACAAAACTTTTAAGCCGAGTTATCGTTAAATTAAAAATCGTCGAAAACTAAAATTTTCTGGGCTGCATTATAAAAAAGTTGTTGCTACTCTTTCCTTTATTTACGGAGTTAATTAAAATTTTATTATTAGTTTTTCAGCTGTGATTATTATCGCAACTAGCGAATAAAAAATATTATTACTTCTTTGTAATAACCGCTTTGTTCGCACAATTTTAAATATTTTTCCTCGTCTGAATAGGACACATCACAAACGCATCAAAAAGTACGAGAAAAGTTCAAAAGAAGTTGTAAGAATGTTAGAGCCCAATTAACCCTGTGAACTGCGCATACAATCTTGTCGGGAAAGAAACTTAAAAGTAGAGAACGAAATTTAAAAAAGAATTTGTTCAAAAATGGAAGAAAATAATAAGCGATCGTTTATGTCAAGACAAAATAAGTTAATTGAGTCTCGACAATAAAATTTCAAAAATTCGTTACCTTACCAATTTACATCGAAAATTGAAAGCACGGAAGTACTCACCCGAAACAAAATAAATAATTATTAATAAAAAATTGTATGTTAAAAAAACTCAAATAAAAATGTTGATATTTCTTGTGCTTTTGGTGAAAATTCACCATATTTTTTGATAAAATTATTGTTAAAAATCACTCGTTACGAACATCTCGCGGTTGAAATTTGATTAGGTAATATTAAGTTACAAAATCTCTTCCTGTGTTGAAAACAAAGAAATAACAAGAAAATCGTCTGATATTCCACCTAAAAGGATTTTATTAAGTTGAACGATCTCGACTCGTCGTAACTGACCTTTCTTCTTTTGCTGCCAAAGTCGTTCATATAAATCCAGTTTTAATGTATAAATCTCACAATTTATTTTATTCCAAAAGGAAAAAGTAAAAACTCTTGATTAAACTTCCCAAAAACATAAGCAGAAGTCACGTGAAAGCTTTTAAAAAATTTAATATGCGACTGCAGGGAAATAAGCAAAAAGGTGAAATAATCTAGGAAATTCGTAAAAACGTCAAAAGGTAAAAAGAGAGACCTTAGTAATTTAATCCTTTTCGACAAAGTTTCGATCAAACGTTTTAAGCTAAAAATACACATCAATATTTTAGAAAAAAAAGCCTCTTCTTTTAGTTTTCACGTAAATCGAAAAAGCTTCTTCCTTAATAAATCATGTTCGAATTTGTTATTCTCTTAAACGAAATCGAATGAAAAACAGTTATAGTGAACCGTTTGCAAAATAACTAAATTTTTTTATTTAATTTATTGTTACGAAGGTCGCGCAGACATTGGGCCGCTCCGAACAAGACGCGAGAGAACTTCACGTTCGCTTAGTTCGGAATTTTTTAGAGCTTTTTAAGACGTTACATTAATCTCTTTAAGTGAGCCACTTACCACTTAAGGAACCACCCCCAAATCTGTCTAACAAAGTTATTCGGGTAAGCTAAGGAAACGTTTCAATTCGTGGAGTTGTAAAAAAGTCTGACTATAGCAACAAACAAGTTTATTAATTCTCTCATCAACTTCGTAATGAAGTTTATAATTGACTCGCGACCAATAAAGCTATTAATTATGTAATGTCAAAACTTCATTTTGAGTGTGAACATGTTGGAGCATTTTATAGAAAGTATGTAATAGTACAGAAAACATAATCCGAGGGTGGATAACCAAAAATATGTCGGTAAGAATAGTCTTAAGGGATCGGATACTTGAAAAACAGATTGAGGTAAAAATAACATCTTCCATTCGTGCAAAGCCATCACGAGATGAAATTCAAACAGGAATTAAATTTAGAAGTAGTATAGTGGCATAACCATTTAATCATGAGGTGATGAGAAGAGAGAGTAGTTGACCTAATTTTGCATGGTAATTCCCAATGTTCCTTTAAGACCACCTCCAAGTAAATTTCAGCACCGAAAATCTTATTAAACAAATATAAATTCAAATAAAACTTAATTCAAAAGCCTCTCCAGAGAGCACAACATTTCGAAAACACCCGCCAACTGTTACCGTTTATTTCCGACATTCACGAAATACAACTGCACTTAATATTACGCAAAAAGTTATAATAATAATTAAGTGTAAATAATTGATTAGGCCATTTCGAGTAAAATAGCCGTAAATTTTTATTTCAGCAAAATTTCCCAGCGTAGTAGCCTTGAAAATAGAATTGCGTGAGTTTTTCCCAACACAAACATTAATTGCTTATTGCATGAGCACAAAATAAACGATTATTAACAAAGACTAAAATGTCGATATAATTATTATGTACTCAAAGTTAACGGCTTTTTTGAACAAATTTTTTAAATTAAGACAAAGCGTTTTGTTTTTCCTTGCCCGACAAGCTCTTTTGTACATACAAAAGTTGAAAAAAACTTTAAAGCACTTCGAGTTAATTAATTTTTTTGCTCATTCTCCCATCAGAAATATCTAAAGTGTTATTTTAAGCTTCAAAATACACCAAATAATACATACAGAGATTTAAAAGATAGATACCCGACGCCACTTCACAACAAATTTTGATTTTTAAATGCTTTGTGTAGTTCTTCGAGTCTATTTTGCATCATCGAGTTATCGTCGCCAGATATTAAATAGTTTCTCGCCAGTACGAATTTTAAACTTTGACAACAGCCACATCTGGCACATCATAAGTCAAAATTGTTTTGAACTCTTTTGTTTCTATACAAATGTTGAAAAATACGTTGTTTTTTTTAAGTTTAACACTAACGCGCATGAGTAAATTAACAAGATTCAAAATAATAAATAAAATCAGAGTAGCACGCAAAATGCGCTCACTAATTCAAAAAAATTTTTAATAAAATTATAGTAGTTTATGGCGTAATTACAAATATAAACATTAAACTTTATGAATCGTTTACAAATATGCGTAAAAATTGGCCTAAAACTGAATGCGAGTATTTAATTGGCCGATTTCAAAAAAGCAACCTTTTCATTTTATGTTCAAAAATTACGGTGCATGGAAGATGCAGATCTCCGAGTAGCTAAAAACTTCAAAAAAATCCCCAAAGCGGCTCCAATTATAAAATTATGAATCGACAAAGACGGGGATACATACTGTCAACAGAATGAACTATTCTCCGACATTTATGTGAAAAATCCTTACAATTTCGAAATTCAAAGTAAAAATCGATTCACTTTAAAAACCTGTAATACCAGTTTTGTACCACATCAAAAAAGGAAAACTTTGAAAACTGAAAGACAAATTTAGGTCGATCCATAATTTAATCGCTTCGTTTTTAAATTCTACAACAGAAAACCTACGAGCGCATTTTGCGTGCTACACCCGACAAGGACTAACAAAAAAAAGAGTTCGACTTTTATTAGACCTTTTACAAGAATCCGAAAAGATTCTTTCAAAATTCGTACCGACGTAACACCATTAAAACTTGATTATGATCACTCCAGCGAGATACAGCATAGACAATATTAAATTTGAGAGATAAGGAAGAGAAACAATTTTATATTATTTTTAATCTTATATTGTATGTTAAACTATTTTGTAAACAATTGTACTATGTTTTATATTCAACGAATCGCCCAATTTATTGTTAAAATTTCTAAAATTAGTAGTAAAAATTCATCAAGAATGGTGGAGTCGGAATGGAATGCCCTCAAGTGTATTCTTTAGGGTTTACTTAGGGCCACTTGTACAGTGTGAGTTTAATTTCGAGTTTTGTAAAACTTGGTTTAGTTTAAAAACGTAAGTGTTGTATAAATGAAGTTTAAGAAGGGTTTAAATAATCTACAGTTTAGCAGTAATTTGTATGGTTGGTATTAAAATTTCTAGGGATTTTGTTTTATATTTAACTAATTTGGTATTATTTACTAACGAGAATATTTTGACATTTGTAAATTGTACGAAGCGTCTGTTTTATTTTGATTTTTTAAATTGTTTAAATGTTGTTTAATAACATGTTAATAACCTTAACCATTTTACAATAGTTTAATACTCGTAATATAGTGTAATTTGAAAATTTAGTACAAATTCAAATTTTACCAAGTTTCTTATAAATACTATTATCAAAATAGAAGTAAAATTATTTTTTGGCAGATCCTATATTAGAAACTCGAAATCAAAGTAAAATTAAAATTATGTAGTTTTTTTCTACAATAATCAATACTTATTATTAAACTCGCAGATTACAAGATATAGTAACCCACCTGGTACAACCGTTCTGCACCTACTATTAAACTATCACCCATCAAGCCATTTTCAAATTTAGCCCTAATTCTAAAGTTATTGAAAATAGTAGAATCATGACTAGAACCTGGCCACCCACAAACTAGATTTATAATTTTTAATTTTGCATCGCATATAGCTTGCACATTTATTCTCCCAAAAAGTCCATTTTAAAAATACAATATAATGCTTGTGAATATCTAGGTTATGTTTCAACTACAAACTGCTCTTAAACCATCAACTTCGATGGTTTAACTTAAACTTGGTTCAAACCTAGTTTAATCCTTAAACTATGACTGAACAAGGTGAAAAAATAGTTAAACCGGGTTTTAAGTTAAATTTGGTTTAAACAGCTATTAAACTAGCACTGTACAAGTGGCCCTTAGGCGTCAAAACTGAAGAATTATTTAGTTAAAAATTTTGATCCCTCAGACGCCCTCACGGTTGTAAAATCTCGCGAGGAAAAATAAAACCAAGCCAATCACCGATTATAGTAAAATTTCGTCAATTTTAGTTCAGCTATTTAGGAGTAAATCTGGGGGTCTTGGGGACATGGAGTGCCCTCCAGCGTACCATTTGCCCTTCATCACGTGTCAAACCTGATGAGCTGTTCAGTTTTCGTGCAGAACTGAGCGTCTGGTAGTTTCAACGCCGCTCCAATTGTTGTAAAAACAAAATTGACAGATATTCTAAATTCGTTTAATTCTGCACCACTATTCGTTACAATTTTACTATATTTTAAAAGTTGTTACTAGAGTTCATCAAAAACCGATATTCGGGGTCAGCACAGGTACCAACAATACAATATTGTTGCATAAGGTTATGAATTGAGACATTGAGAGCAACAATGACTTAATTTAATGTTAACCCGTTATCAATAGAACATAATCTGGAATATCGGAGATTCCAACATTAAATCTATGCTTTGCCAGGAAATTAAATTTATACTAGGTCTCAACGCCTCAATGGTCCAGTATAAATTTTTCTGCTGGAATGTTTGAAAATTAATTCAATGTACTAGAATAATGGGAATAATTAGATCAGTAATAATTAAAAAAAAAAGCTCATATTGTAGGTATATAATTACTTATTATTGCGAAAATCTAAGTTTAATGAATTTCCATGGCAGCCACTATATGGTTTTTATGATATTTTTGTACACAAGCAAGCAGCATGAAGGACCTACATAAATTTATGCAAGAGAAGTTATGTAATAAGTAATGACTATCACATAAACATGTAAAATAATTAATGCCCTTGTTACAAAGTAACAAAAACTGGTTCCTGTGGAGAACCACATCGTGATTCAAAGAGAGGAATGCAATAAGCGCTATACATTTTTTTGAATGAATCACAATATGCATACATACATATTTTTTTAAATTATAGAGAAAATATTTTGGTGATATCATTAATGCAGTCCACGGCTATGACACTCGTTTTAATACGGTCTGATTGCGACAATACAGAACTCGACATTACGAAATAATTAATGATGGGTTCAAAATTGTTTCCATTACGTTATCAAAAACTATACTTATAAAAAATTTAATTTTATAAAAATGTCTTGAACAAAACGAGAAAACTTTATATTTTAACTTGTCGTGACATATTTCATGTCTGCTATGAAAAATTTGCAATGAAAACTAATAAAAAATAATGCGTTTGGAAAATAAATTTTTTATTTCTTTATATTTTAAACATGTGCGCGGGTTTAACCATTTAGAATTAATATTTTCACACGAAATAATGAAACCTACCAATTATATTGATCACATAACCGTCAACCAAAGTCAGTTTGCAAGTATAAAATTTGCAACAATAGAATGTTTATTGTTGGAATCTCGTTAATGCGTTAGATGTTGCCAAAATTGTTTTTTAATAAAATATTATGACGCGTCACAACTATAATAAAGTCTCTACTTCGTTTTAAGGGTTGATATTTATACACATTATAACGATAATTGCATATTACCCATCAAAACACGAAACGACAAAAGAATACCTATAGGAAAATGTTATGGTATAATGGACCTGTAGCGAGCGGACAGGGTATAATTTTCATTTTATAGCAAATATTTCGTTTTATAATCATAAGTAGAAATAAACACAACATCCTCAAAGTAGTAGTTTTTTTCAATTAAATTATTCCGCTGGCGTCGTTACACATAAAACTCTACCGTATTTGCATTCAAGTCGAGAAAATACTTTTAAATTTCATTTGGCTAATCGGCCATTAATAAACATGTCCATTTCTCTTTATAAGCAATTCCAACAGTAAAGCACAATAGCGAATCGCCTACAGGTGTTTATTCGATAATGTATAGTAAATTTCTTTTAAGATTGCAGTTCATGAAGTAGATGTAAGTAATAATGACTACCGATCGGTTCAACTTTATTTAAAGTAAGTTTTCCGATGCATTAATGGCACAACCAAAGTAATCACTTGACTGAATTTTATTAAAATCTCCGGAATATGATGGATTATAATATTTTATCATGACATGATACATAAAGTGTAGAATTGAAGTGAATATAAAGGTATTCAGTAATATAACGTTGGACAGGTTCTGGATATCTCTTAAGAGATATGAAGATAAATGAGAAAATTATTGAGTTCTTATAGATAAGAAAAGTAAGCAGTAAGCCAATCAAATGCATCAAGAACCATTAATTTTGTTTCTAAATTGTTATTGGCGTGCATTTACATTAAAATCTGTTAACTTTTACTTTCCTCTCTCAAAGTATAACATTTAATGGTATTGTGTAAATTGTGAACTCCTCTATATTACAAGTATCGAGATGAAATGGTGAGCAACCATTTTCATAAAAACAAAGTAAACAAATTGAATTAAAACCCGAAAGGGGAAAGCAAACGAAAATATTTTCTTTATTCGAAAAATAATTTACCTACAGACACGGACGAACTGATCACGTGAAAAATCTCACATGAGCTTTCAATTCAATTTTCCAGACCAGGAAATGTCGGTTTCCTGCTTTGGAAACCTTTATAACTTTAATAATTTAATAACACCAGCTATATAAAATTTAACAAAAACTAAACAAAACGTTAAAATAATAATTTTCTAGTTATGTATTCTTCACTTTACGGTTAAAATTCTATTATTTTAACGTTCTGTTTAGTTTTTGTTAAATTTTATATATACTACTATAGATAAATACTACTTACACAATCTACTTGAAATTTATTTTTAAGTTCATTTCTATTAACTACATAATATTATATACCTACTTGTTCGCGTCAAGAAATATATTGTCGTGTTTCGAAATGCATAAAAACATTAATTTTATTATTTTGTAAATTATTTTAAAGTTTGAGTTTGTTTTATTTATTTGTAAACACATTGTATAAAGTTGTTAAGTTTTGCTGTAAATAAAAGGTGGGAGAAGTAAGTAGGAGTACGGCTGGTAGGTCGATGGAAAAAAGAGTGAGGCTCTAGCCTTGGTGCCAGGCGGTTTAAACACCTTTCCGCAACAAATTAAAATTATAATTATTTTTAATAAATAAATTAAGTTAGTTTGAGTTTTGTTTATTTTAATTAATTAAAAAAAAGTGAAGTGAAAAAAATAAAAAGTGAAAGAATTGGTGAAATTTTGGTCAACGTGCAAAGGTGCATAGCAACAAATTTGAGGCCAGCTGGGATCCCAGGTGCACTCCAACAATTACAACACGCAAACTGACAAAAGTGAGCATATAAAATTTATAAATTTACAATTTTAAAAACTTTGAGGAGCTCATTGCTACACAAAAAAATGAATGCCCAGTTATTGGATTAATTTTTTGGAAGTAAGCAAATTTATAAAATTTGCATGGTCCGGGGCATGTCAATATCTGTATTTCAATTTTCAAAAAATTGATTTAGTGCTCTATAATAATATCACGTTATATTATAGTAATAATATGGATATCAATCTAATATAATATAAACGAGACGTATTTAGACCAAAAAATTTTCAATGTTCAAGGTAAACTAGAAAATTAATATCTATGCTAATAAAATGCGTTTATTGAAATTTACATTAAATTCTTTACTATTACAAAACAACAATGATGCATTAAAAACGAAGTTCGTCAATAGCCAGTATCTAATAAATTTAAATACGCCAGTACACATCGTCACTAACAACCCCCGGCTATCTTAAGGTACTCTATTGTTTAAGTTTTACCTTACAATTTTATAATAATAACTCTGTACCTCTAAAACTAACTTTATACCCATCCATGTAATAGAAATATTAAAGTTAAGATTTTATTTAAATTTAAGTGCTGTATTGCTCAAAATTCGTGACTTTTACCCTACAATAAGTATCTTTTGTTTTTTATTCTTTTCTTAATTTCAAAAATCGTATGCGGCGAAACTAAATTAAAAGATAGAAGTAATATTTATGTATTTGACATTGTAGTCTGAAAATAACATATTGCAAATTACATAACGTTGTTCTATTTTATTCAAATATATTTTTTCAAGAACTGAAAAAGTAACGCGAAAAACCGATTTTCCAGTACGTTACCAAATCTAAATACTTTTAAAGATGGTAACGTTAGATAGCAAACATTGTGGCTGTTTAGAAAACGTTGGTAGTTAAAAGATTACCAGGTGGCGCCACTATATTGGAAGTCCGTAGGAAGTCCTAAAGTCACTGCTACAGACCGTACTAACGTGCGTAAATCCAGTTAATTTCATATTATAGATATTGAGATTGGGAATACCTAAAGTATTATTACTTATTATTATTTAGCATTTACATTCTGTTGAATATTGCTATCCCTAATCGGGATTTACAATCCATTTTAGGGGAGGATTAGTCCCCATTTAACATTGTTCAAAATCTTATCGTTCTTCCGTTTATCGTGTGTTCGTTAAAGTTTTACATGTCTTGCGGCCTCTATGACAATCTTCCTCCAAGTCGTTCTGTCTTGCACCTTCAACTGCCGTTCCTCAACTTTCATCGCTCGCAAGTCGCTTGTCACCTGATCCCATCATCTTATTTTCGGTCTTCCTCTAATTTTATCATCGTTAGGTTTCCATGTTGTTATTTTTCTCACTACATTGTCCTCATAATGTGACCCAATCATCTAATCCTTTGAGACTCGATGTATTTTACTAGATCTTCACCCTGCATCTCTTTTTCAATTTCATGATTCGTCAATGCTCTACATTCACCGTTGTCTTCTTTTTTTGGGCCAAGTATCTTACGCAAAATCTTTCTTTCAAACACTCTGAGGCGTTCTGTCTCTGCATGTGAGAAGCACATTGTCTTCGAAGCATACGAAACCACTGGTCTAATCAACGTTCTGTAGATCTTCATCTTCGTCTCTTTCTTTAGCTTTCTGTCGGTTAGTACTGTCTTGTTTGCGTAGTACGCTCTGTTGCCAGATTGCACTCTTCTTCTTAGTTCTTCCTGTCTGTTACCATACTTGTTTATATACATCCCCAGATAGTTGAAACCTTCTACTTCTTCAAAACAATGGTTACTTATTTTAATCTCTCTCTGGTTTGTTTTGATACCTTTATCGCATTTCATATATTTGGTCTTCGCTTGATTTACCAGTAATCCCATTTCTCTTGCTTTTCCATCCATTTTCACAAACGTCTCTTCCATTCTTCTACGGGACCTCGCCATTATTACAACATCGTCTGCATATGCTAGGAGGATTTGTCCCTCTCTTGTGATTATCGTTCCATTCGGATCCATTTCTCTCATTATCCCTTCGATTACCATATTGAAAAGCGTCGCCGATAACGCATCTCCTTTTCTCATTCCATTGTTGATCGTGAAATATTGCCTTCTTCAGTTCTGACACATGCCATTGTATTATCCAGGGTCATCTTTATTAGTCTTATTAATTTGTTGGGTATTTTCATTTTCCTCGTCACGTTATACAGTTTTCCTCTGTTGACCTGATCGAATGCCTTTTGGAAGTCCACAAATAGCATGCAAATCTCTATATTGTGTTCATTTGCCTTTTCCATGATTCTTTTTCCCTTCCGGATTCCTTCACTGAATCCGAACTGGTACTGTCCTATCACTTGTTTGGTGTATTCTTTCAATCTTCTATAAATTAATGTGGAAAGCATCTTGTATGACAAATTCGGCAATGTTATGCCTCTGTAGTTCCTACAATCTTCTGCTACGCCTTTCTTTTTTAGAGGTACAATTACTCTCTCGTTCCATTTCTTTGGCATTCTCTCCTCCTTCCATACCTGTTGTACCAGTTTGTATATCTTCTCGCATAGTTCTGCTCCTCCATACTTAATGAGTTCTGTGTATATTTCGTCTCCTCCGGGTGCTTTCCCATTTTGCATTTTTTGAATCACTGCCATTACTTCATCGGATGTTGGAAGTATGATTTCTTGGCCATCCTTGTTTATGATTTCTTGTTCATATTCTTGCCTCGCATTCAGTAATTCATAGTAGTGTTTCTTCCATATTTGTTTAATCTTCGACTCATGCTTCATTTTTCCTTCTTCATCTATTAGACCTCTTCATTTTACTATATGTCTTGGTTTCTGTTTTTTTAACAGATAAAAGATTCTTGCACTGTTGCATTTATTGCTGGTTTCTATTTCCTCCATAATCCATGTGTTCTTTTTCTGTTTATATATAGTGTTGGCTTCTCTTATACTATCTCTATATTTTATCAGCTTGTCGTCCGGTTTGTAACCATTTTGATCTTCTTTCAGTTTTTACTTTGTTGCATACGGAGAATTCTCTATCAAATCATCCTTTGTTTCTCTTCTCCTTTCTGTAGCCTACTGTTTCTTTCGCGCTTTCTTGTATACGGAGTATAATGTTGTTCATTTCCTCATCTAGGTTATTCGTTTTTTCTCTTTTGGTGAGTTTTTCATTTACTCGATCTGCGTATCGTTTCCTAGTTTCTTTGTGCATGAGTTCTTCGATTGCTAATTTCTGTACTCTGGTATTTGCTGTTATAAATAGTTTGTCGCTTTTTGCCTTATTCTCGTTACTACCAGGTAATGGTCGGAGTCCGCGTTGGCACCTCTATACGTTCTTGTGTCCATTACCATGTTTTCCGTTTTCTTTGAGATCAGCACATGGTCTATCTGGTTTCCCTCTTCGTTGTTTCCACTTGGCCATACCCACGTTACTTTGTGAAGTTTGTTATGTTTAAACTTGGTGCTGATAACTGCCGTGTTTGTTGTTTCAGCTAGATTACATAGTCTGTCACCATTTGTACTTATTTCATCGTGTATTGTATGTATCTAAAGTGACTTAAAGACTTCAAATATAATAGTAAAGCGACCTGTTGGTAGCTTTTTGAACAACAAAATTTGTTGTTCAAAAAGCTACATTTAATGTTGCTTAAACAACCACGGTATTCAAATTTGGTAGCGCCATATGTTAATGTTCTATTAAATAGTAAAAAATATTACTCACTGAAAAATAATTGGGTTTCTTGAAAAAGTATTTTGGAACAATATACAACAAATTAGAAACAATAAATAAAATTATTAAATAATTTACTAAAACTTAAAATGATTTTAGTATTTAAAAAAAATATTAACAAAAAACTAATATTTTTTAAAAGTACCCCGTGAAAGTACGAGGCTTACTTCAAAAAGGGGTTCTCGTGTTATATTTTCAGTTTCCGAAAAAATACTATATAATTTTCTAAAATCATTCTTATAAGAAGTGGTGGACTAAGTTCAGACAGATAATTGCATAAAATATTTATTTATCCTGACTCATTGATTTTTTGCAAATAATGATTGTTTAATTTTTTAGTTTTTTAGTTCTTATTTCAGTAATTTTAATTTATTTAGACACGACAGTCATTTGTATAGGTAGTACACAATGTGCAATTTGAAGAGAAAAATTCTTAGGTTTTGACTTCATTCTGTTGGCAATGTAATGCTACTATATTTACCCATTTGGATAGTTCGAGTTTGAATGTTAGTTTCACTAGTTTTTATTGAGGTTATAAGTACTTTTATCTTTTCTTATTTTAAATATTTTTAATTCTTCTTTTAAATTAAACGATTATTTTATTAATGGTTGTTTCGAAGCTTATCGTTGTACCGTAATCAGGATCGATGAAGTTCGAATAAACTCAAGGAAACTCTAAAATATTGAAGTGATAAAAATCAAGTAATGGCGTGAGTTGCATTGTAGTGAAGTGAATACGTGTTATTTTGGGGATTTCGTCGTCACCGTTTCGCAGTCAGAAATATAATGTTTAATTTTTTAATGTCAAAATAAGCAAAAATTAAATTTAAAAATTTTCAAGAAAATAGAGAAACAAGACAGTTATTACCGGTCAACCAACTGAATGCATTATTTCTATTATGCGTGTGATATCCCATGTCCACCGGATGCAATTCTAGGTATAACTGCATTCCAACAGGAAACATCGTGTAGAGAAACAAATACACATCGATTAAATCCCTAACCGATGAGGCCGAGATGACGATAATTTCGCTTATCAAAAATTTTGGTTTTCGACTGCATCCTACACACGTAGGGACGGTATAAATGCAAAAAAGCCAGTGTTAACCTTTAACATTTTTCTTATTACATGTTCAACCGTTTCCGTTTCACCCCTCACCCTATTAACACGACAATACAAACGTGCAACGGATCAATTAATCGCTTAAATTGTTAAATAAAACAAGTCATTAGTGTGCAATTTAAAGTTTAGTTTGCGTTTTTTAGTTTAAGAATTAATTTAATTACTTTCCGTGTTATACTCGTGTCTAGTCCGACAATTTAATTTATCTAAAACGCAAAAAAGTAAAGGTAATTAATTTGCGTTGGAACATTTTCTGGCATTCGGGTAGGTACATATTTGAAAAAATTTGATGAACTCGTAAGGTCGCTTGACAATCCTTCATTTTAGCTACATTAATTTATTTAAAGCCAATGAATAGTCTATCAAGTCGGCACCTCGTACGACGGTTGGGCCCTTTATGACGCCAAACCAAATTAGTTTATATTCGCACCCCTGCACAGACGTATGCATAGATAATCCGTAAATTAACATGTAAAATTCATTTCGTGCACTTCTTCGTCACTCGATGCAACATTAAAATATAGGCAAGTATATTCGCACAAAAATATTTTTGCCAAGAAATTGATTCTATCAACAAAATTTAATTTCCTCGATGAAAACCATTTGAAATGTGATGGCGAGGATCGGACTTATTCGCAATTGTGTTTATTGAAAAAACACCTATCCAACATTTTTTTCAAACTGTCCGTATATCTAGCCATACTTCAATTTAACAACATATGCGGCCATCGAGTACCATTTAGTCCTATGTGCTCGGAATAGCTACTCGTACGATTTCAAGTATATTTTACCCCTCAGCACGTGTCGTGGATCAAAATGATAAAACGGAACTGTCCACTTAGGTAGCGATTCTTCTACCACCCTGTAGTGGTATTTCCTGATTTTTCTGCCTACTCACAAAATATAAATTCGTTTCAATCACCGCGTGATTCAAACCATAAGAATTTATCTAATTAATGGCGTTTACTTTAGCCAAGATAACGAGTCAAACAAAATATTTACTTATCAACCTGTTATCGTGACACGTTAACAATTAATTGCTTATCGGTGCTAAATTCAAACAGAAATTGCGATGTGGCTGCGTTACACACATCCATTAAATAAAAAAAGAACATTAATAAAAATTTGGCACCCTTGTAGACCCGAAGCCGAAGTATTCCCCTTACGCTATTTTTAAACACGCGCACATACACACGGAAAGGGGATGAGTATTTTAAAACAGATGCATAGACATAGAAATTAACCACGGACCAACCCCAAACAACAAAAGGTAGTGCGTTCAACATTTTAAAATGCAAAGCCAAATAAACCAACAATAATAATTAACGATAAAACTATCGATTATCGATAATCAAGTCCGATATTTTCATTAAAAGAGATTGTTTCGTCGAACTCACTAATAGCAAAAATGTGATTACCGTTATTTCGAAAGCCCGAACAATATCAATAAAATTTAATAACTTTTAGATGAAAAGTAAATAAAACTGTAGGAATTAATTCAAAAAATGTAGTTAACAAATGTAAAAATGATTGAAAATTAATAAAAGAAAAAAAACAAGTAGACAATAAAAATCCCAACACAAAATCCACAAATGCAACATAAATCTCGCAATGAATAAGTTGATTGAACTTGGTTGGATTGTAGGTTCATCCCTTATTATATTATACAATACTTATCGACTCCCTGTGCTTCGGGAATTATAAGAAAATTGCAAAAATGTTCTATTAGAAAGCCGAAATCAATTTTGCGGAAGACGACTTAAAGAGGCCGTCTTTCGATTTTGGCCAGAAAATTCGAAAAATTAAAAAACACAACTATTCCCAATTTATCACTGGCGATTCAACAATTTACCGTAATTAACTTTTTAATTGCTAATTTAACATCGTTGACCTAAATTTGTCAATTGTAACAATTATTATTATTTCAAAAAATTAATCAAATTCTCATTTTTTACGCTCTTCCGTCTTCATAACCAAATTGAAGATGACATTTAATTTAATTCCAAAACACGTAAACAAACAAGAAGATCTTAAAATAAATATTAAAAGAAACGAAAACATCGGATAAAATAAATAAATGGATATCAAATTTAAATTGAAGTGTATTTTATATTTTTAAGATATAATACAACAAATCGATATAAATACCTAATATACCATTTCAATTGCATAATTTATTCTTAACGACCGTCATATTTATACAAAACAAACAAATAATTTTTTTTAAATCGTTCAATTTATTCTAATCTAAATATAAAATGTACCATATATAATAATAACATTTCAAACATCCTTTAACATTTTTTTTCAAGTTCGTTCAACTAATTACATTATCGTGTAAAAACAAAAACCTCACATAATAACATTATGTACATAAATATATCGGATGGAGGAGGGTGGGGGAGGTAGTAAATTTTAATTACTATATTTTTTGTTTAAACAATATTCAACTGTTTATGCAAACAACATATCGGTTGTCGTCTGGAACATTGTTTTGTCTTAAGGTTGAATATATCGACACGAAGATGGCGACACGTTATGGCGGATTTTCGCCAATCACAGTCGAGGTTACTACTTCTACTAACAATGCAATAATTTGAAAATAAGGACAAACTTAAAAAATGAAATAAAATCGATGTGGAATGAATACCGGCACGTCACTCGTAATTTCGTTGCATAATTTACGAAATAATACGGTAAATGAGTTCTGTTGGTTGGAAAACATCTAACAAGTCACACATCAAACTTTCATTATTCAATTTATTATCGAGATATCACTTTATAGATCAGTAACAATAATTCAATCGTTAGGATTTTTATATAAAAATTTGGTTTGTTTATTTTGTGTGTTACATGTTAACTACGGATTTGCAGAATAAACATGCTGAGATCGAGATGCAAATTAATTTGATTATGCGTGTGTATGTGTGTGAATTAGGTGCACAGAATATACATACAAATTGGAGAATCAAATCGAAAATTTAATCATCGCTTAAATGAGATCCCAATACAAATTATCGTTTCAGAAAATTGAAATTATTTTACGCCAAACTTGATGTTAAATTTTCCATTCACAATTTTTCTTGTCAGTTTACGTTTGGGCGTGAGTAAGCAACTGTTCTTGAAACCTTAGTAATTGACACAGGAATATTGCAATAAAAATATAATATATACAACAAAGGCGATTCCTTCAACTTGAAAACTTAATTACGTGAAATTCTAGATCATTACACTTCCGATTATTGATTTGCATTGCTAGGTAATCCCACGCCCATGTTAATATGTCACTTTACTCAAAATTGAAAATGTCTTTCCGATGTATTATTTATTCGTTACAACTACCTGCAAGTTGACAAAAGTGGGACAGGCTAGTGAAATTTTCATGGCATTATATGTATTACGTTTAGTTCGATCCATATTTACCGAGACTTTTGTTCGTTGTTCCTCCTAAGCGGTTGACCAATTAGCAACAACAAAATAAATTCAAGACAAAAAAGGATGGGGGATTTATTAAAACAAAAAGAAAACAATTTTCCTTATATTCCCATGAGAAACAAAAATAATATCTAAAATGTTTACGTTTTAAAAAAAGTAACTTCGTTATTACTCTCTTAATCAAGAAATGCCAAGAGGGTAATTTTGTGCCACTAAAAGATGAAAACAAATCGATTTCGTTATTTTTAAAATCGGATAGGAAATAATGAGGTCTAAAACCTCATCGAAAACATTTAAAATTAAAGAAAACACGAAATTGAATAGATCAAATATTTTATGTAGAGAAGGTTACGTTCTATTGGGCGTCTTAAATAAAAAATGTGCATATATTGGCGATTTAAATTTCTTATTCAGTTGTTTGGTATTTTTAAGCCAATGTCAAGTCAGAGGTGACGTTGCAGAAGAAAAATCTCCCGTGTGACGTCACGACGAAACACGTGTTTGGCTATCAACTGGCGGAAAAATTAATTTAATCATATAATCAAAAATTTACCAAAACTTTCGTATATAACCAATTCATGATCGCTGGTGATGCACAATCTGCGTTCTAGCTCGACTAATTTATTTGACCTACACTGATTTCGTCGAATTATATAAATACAAAAAAAATCCATTATCTCTTCGAATCAATATACATAATTCCCGTGAAAGTAATTGTGTAAATGATATCTAAATTAACTTTCTGATGGTAACAATAAACGTCAAAAACTTCGTTTGGTTCTCTTATAAGCAACACTATATTCTAGATAATTAACCTAAAAAATAAAATTTTTAAGTCTATAGTGTGGTATATAGTAGTATGTAATGTTAAAACAATAAATTTTAACTATTTAGTAAAGGAAAATAATATTTAAAAAACAATAAAAACGACAATAATTCACATTTAACAGGTCAGGACTTAGAATATTTGAATAAACCAAAAATGAAATATAAAACAATTACGTTATAAAAACGAATAAAAATTTAAAATAAAAACTTTGTAATACGATATAAAGGCCTCTATTTCATCTCTGGTTTATTCAAATATTCTAATTCCTGACCTGTTAAATGTGAATTATTGTCGTTTTTATTGTTCTTTTTTTAAATATTATTTTTCTATGTAAGTATGTGATCTTTACTAAATAGTTAAAATTCATTATTTTAATAACATGTTTTAGTTTGTTTATTTTAACACTATATTCGACTGCATCTCATCAAGAAAAACTCGCTGTTTTCTAATTTCACAAATAATAACCTTGTAAATGTTATCTGCTTATATCTAACCTGAATAAAATTCACCTGTAGTTTTGAAGTAAATTTACACTTATCAAATCAAATATTACCTAATATTGCTGATAATACACAAAAATAGCATCAATAGGAAATCGCGTTGTATGTATGTATATGGTGATTTCATCTAAAAAAAATTGGCCAAACGTTTAAAATACTATACCTCGCAATTTTACCAAATATTTAGACAGTATATTTTCGCAAAAAACTATACCATTTCATAAAACGAATGTAGGAGAGAGCGGGTAAGGTTCTTACAACTAATACTCGCTCTCTGAATGTTGAAAAACCACCCCTATAGCATAATATGTATAGGTATGTATGTATCCAATTTATGTGTGAAGTTTCATTTCATTCGTAAAAGCGACGAATTTACTGGCATTGTTACCTCGTCAGGGTCCAATTGATGGACACCCATTCAAATATATCGAGTTAACGGTTACCTATTAACACATTGGATGTTCATAAATGAAAAGTAATTACCAAAAAGTGTAACAACCATACCCGGTTTCTCCTACGTATAATCCTACAATCCTAATTTACTCTATGTCATTCAATTGTCCAACTCAGCGGTTCCCAATTAGTTTTGACCGCGAAACCCTGGGCAATGTAAAAAATTTGGCTGAACCCCAAGCCGATTTGTGTACTGCATACAAGGTTGTGTATGCATACTACCCCCCCCCCCCCAGTGATTCTGAAAATTGAATAAAAATACTTTTAATATTTGGTTTGATTTCTGAAAGCTGGATTCTCATATCAGGAACTGCGTCAAGTCGATTTTGATACTTTGTTTTTGTTCCCGAATATAATAAGAATCCAGTCTCACACTTGTATGTGCTCGCAAATGGTAGCAAAATACGGTTTGCACGTTTGGACAACTCCGGATATTCCTCGCACAGTTTATTCCAAAATACCCCAAGCGGAACCTCTTTAAATTTGCTTTCCAAATGGAAATCGCACCTAATTTCAATTGGATTTTCGAAATCTACAGCAGAAAATTCGACTGGACGTTGGCATTCCATGAAAGGATTACCATCGGATGGAATGCAAAAAAGTTAAAAAATATATTTTAAGCGACAAAATTTATTTTTACGCCATTTTGAAATTCTTTTTGGCGGAACCCTTGGATTTTTTTGCGGAACCCTATTTGGGAACCGCTGGTCTAACTAAAGTGTTGCTATTTTTGTTTATTATTTTAGCATGCTTTATTCGGGTAAAAGTGATTTTTTGCGGCTCGTCTATATTTGTTTCACTTATGTATGTTATTATATTAATTATGGAAATAAATTTTTTTTTATCAGATAATCTGTACAATTTACATTTTATACGATAATATGTAGGTATACCTATAATATAAAGCTACCCGCAGATAGTACAAGACATATCCAAGCTATCTTTGAAATCTAATAGGCATGTCATGCCACGCTTAACATACCAAAATCTTCAATAACTTTTGTAAACTGGATGTTATGACCGAAAAACCCAAATAAGTTTCTATTTCAAGAATCATATAACGTAGTACCATAATAAATATCAGAAGTGTAATATTTTTTTTTGTAAAAATATATTCATATAGTAGGTATGAATAAATAAAAATAATAAAATATATGCGTTTTTTATAACAAAAATCAATAATTGAAGATACAGTCTATTTACTATATTGAAAACCCATACATCGAAGTATATTATAATAATATGCAGGGAATTATACATTAATTCGTCGCTAAATACCACTTTTTTCCAGTCCTCAACTGTGCAGTGTACGTGGTATTTGGCAGATTGCAACTTCGCCTTAATAATTTTTTTTTAATAGAAATGATTTTTAAACTGGACGATGACTAAGTAAATTTAGCTCTTCGAACTAACAGTTCTGTCATTAATATTTAATTGGTCAGTTTCATTCAAAGTTGATAAAATTTAGATGATAGGAAAAGTTCTTTATTGGCAGTCTTCAAAATTTGTCTACCAGTTGTAGTTTTTATTGTAGCCATATCTTTCTTTTTTGTCTGTATGCAGTAATAATTATTGATACAATGGATTTATTGAATTCAAATACTTCGGAAATATCAATTTATTTAAAAATATGAAAACTACTTCCCTAAGACTACTGTTTGATATTCAAATAAAATCTGAGTAAATAAGGCTCCAGAGAAAAATTGCTATAATTATGTCTAACAAAATTTTAGAAATTCCATATAACATAGATAAGACATTGCATTGCTTTCATGTTTGGAAACAGGGTTACTGTCAGAATACTGTTGCCACAATTTGTTCCTAATTTTTTTTAAAGTTGCTATAATAATGGACAATGCGTATGTACGTAATTTGCTAAAGCACGCCATGCCCAGTCGTCTATTAGATAATTTAGCCAAGTTCCTTTTTTAAATAATTAAACGCAATTTCATTTGTTTTGTGGAGATAATCAATAAACAGTAGTAATAGTAGCAGTCCAGTCAATGAACGCTCAGAACGTTCCAGTACAGGATACGTACACATAAGTTTGGAAACATACCAAAAGGTCCCGGTTTATGGGTTTTCGCTCATTTCAAAACGGTTAACTTTGACAAAAAGTGGTAATGTATAAAATTAAAGCTGAAAATTTTTATTACAAAAATTCGCATTTTTTGATTGTATTTTAACTCTTCAAAATTTTGTAAGTAATGCAAAAAATTCATTTTATAACCTTAAAAAAAATTAATGTTTTCTTCAAGTAGGTACACTAAATTGCTCTAATTTTTGATCAATCTAAAATATCTGTTCCGAGGATTTTTTTCTTAAATAAACAGTAAAAAAGTTTCTCCAAAATTTGCGAATTTCAAGAGAGTATGCCGGGATTACCATAATAGATACATAAAAAATAAATAGAAACCTCCTGGTAGGAAATTTCATTAGCTTCAATTTTGTACATAACCACTTTTTAACTAAGGCTAACCATTGCCGAGATATAAGTAAAAATCAAAATTTCAAAATCCATTCTAGAATAACGAATTTTGTTTAATTGAATAAAATAAACAAATCAAAAGTTCCCAAATTTCCCGAAGAGATCCCAATTTCTCAGAACATTTCAAATATAAGCCATGTACAGATTTTGAGCTATTTTAGATAATGAGTACACCACTGACGGGCACGAATGGATTAACGAGAAGTATTTTATTATTGACTTGAAGTGGCGAGTCTTCGAAGTGAGGAGGTCTCCGAGTCCACGCATTTGAAGAAGATCCTAGATTATTGTTATCATATTGGGAACTGCACATCAAGAAAATTAGGATTTGAATCGGTGACGGACACGCTTGAACCTCTCTTCTTGTAAGTTGATGATGAACAGGTATACCAATAATTTATTTTAAATTAAAATAAAGTCCTAGTTTATTTGAAAACCTTGGTGGCTGGATTAAAAAACAGTTACATCAAATAAATGACTTCACTTTCAAATAATATAAATAAAGAAAATTTAAATTGATATGCGAGAATGTGAATCGTTACACACCGTTGGGCAAAAATTCAACGAACCGTAATCAACAATATCATTGTTATTAAAATAATTGTTTAAAAAATACAACATCAAAATTCAATTGTTGAAACGAAGAGACTTAAATGGCAATAATACTAATTATTGGCCAAGCGAGTGCTATTTGAACTTTCTTTTCCTATTTTTCTTTTAATATAAAACGGATTTGCCAGTTGGTGGGATTCTCGATATTATGCAAGCGTTTCGCCTACCTTTGCACAAAAAAAGCAGGAAATTCAAGGTCTGCAATCTGATGTCACAATTCGAGACAAAACGAAATAATTTAGATGCATTTTTCCGACGTTTGTAATGCAGAAACTGCGCATTTGTTTTATAAAAAAGCGGTGTTTTTTTTGCAGTCAAACTGTCAAAAGTCGCGTTTCAATTGTTAAGATCCCCCATCCCACGAGAAGAAGCGGTAGAAAAACAAAAGAAGGAAGTAAACAAGTTCAATTTGAAGTTATTAGGTTTCGTGTTTTAAAATGGAGTTTATTCAACTTTTAACAATTTAAAAATTCGTCTCCGCTAATTATTTAATATTATCTTTGGGCGGTATCGAAAAAAATGACTTATCGCGTTCGGACAAATTAAAACAGCTGGCGCTATTAAATGTAGCTAATAATGAAATAATAAAAAAAACTTACCGGCTAAACATGAAGATGAAGAAGTGAAGAAAACGATTAATAAAAACGCAATATTCGATAAAGATGCAATTTTTTTCTTAATTCTAGGAACGTCACCGTTGCTGCAACTTCTTTCCTTTTCTTCCATATTAATCACCGCCAACTTTCTTTGTTTCGAGTTTTTGCACTTTGAAAACACCCGCACCATAATAATTTCGCACACCACCACCCCCCTTTATTTTATATACAAAATATTACAAATTTTCACTCTCATCGTTAACTCCATTTTACTTCAACTGGGGACCATAACGACTCCAGACGAAGTTTTCAAACACTAAACACCTGTGGCACAGGTAACAAACACCGTTAGTTATTTTACATTTCTAATAACTTTCCAACTAAATTTTCCGCACAACCTTCAATTAAACCAAGCGAAAATCTAAGCACCCCGTAAATTAATTTAATTTTCGCGTGATTTAATTTAAAATATTTCGATTTAAACGTTCGTAAATTTAAACAGGCACGACGCGAACCATCATTTCGAACGTACACCAAACAAATGCTGCGCGACGACCGAATGGTTTCAAACTTGGTGCGCGAGGTCTCTGCTGTCGCAAATTAATTTACTTAACTTTCAAAATATCTAAACCTTTTCGTGTGTTTGCGATAGTAATAATATTAAATTATGAACACCACAAGTAATTAAAATTACTAATTTGCGATTGAAATCTTATAAATCCGGGAAGTTAAAACTTTAATGATTTTCGCATACCAGGAAGCCGTGATTTTGAAATTATGAAAATCCTACGTAATTACTAAAAATTTGTTTTATTAGGTAGGATTTGTTACAGAAAGATTTCAATGCGCGCAACGAACACCTACTTTTGTCATACCGTACCAAAAGTAATTACTCGACAAATCCGAGCAATGCCTACTTGTCGATTGTAACTGAACAGGTTTCGGAACGTAAAAACAAACTCTCTTGAAAAATTATCGTATTTTTAATATAAAAATAACAAATAAATTATTAAAACTAAAAGAAAAATCCTAAAATCTTTCCACCGAGATGTTTCCTTCTAGCTTCTTCGTGATCCATAATACCCCCACTGCTGGTTAAAACAACATATCTATAAAATGAAACCTTTAAGTACATCGACGAAATCGAAACTTGAAAAAGTTACCCAAACTGTCGGGAAGGTAATAAATTGTTGGTCCACTTTTCAATATCGGTAATGGGAACGTCAAATCTAGGTGAAATTACTCCGCACTTATTTAAACGGCCTGTCAAATTCACCACAATTTTGCCTGACCGGTGGTTGTCCACGACTTCAAATTCTCCAATGTAACCGTGTTTCATCATGACGGTTAAAAATTTAATGACTACCTTCGAACTTGGTCGAATCAAAACTTGCCGCTTTCCACGCTTTTCGGCATTATTTATCGATTTAAGGGCATCGCTTAATACATTTACACGAACCATGGCTGAAATCAAAACTTTGTAAGTCAACGTTAACTTAACCTCATAAATATTTTTGTAATAGTACAGTAACTGGATGAACAAAATCTTCGGCGACTACATTACCTCTTTTATTTATTGTCGATAAAAAATATAAAAAATTGATGACAGCAAAAACTTAATACCGTTATAGAGGTTATGTCACCATTCAATACTGCCAATAAAATTTGTTTTTAGTGCAAAAAAAGGTCTGTTCACATATATACAAATTAGTACTTAGTTTTGGGGGGGGGGGGACACTTATCAGCCGATAAGTTAATTTTTAAAATCTATTGACGACAAAATGCAATATCTAGAAAAAAAATCTGATTTTAGGAGAAGAGCCATGACCGCGCTCGGTCAAGCAAACAACTCTTCGCATATTGAGATAACACAGCTTGGCCGATACTCCCGGTCTTTTATAAAACCAACAAAGAAGTTTCTTGGATGAGATTCTACACTTTTAATTGGCAAATTGATTGTGCACAAAGTTCATAATTAACAAATAAGAATTAGTCCAATTCAGGTGCTAATCATTTTAAAATCTAAACTAGGTGGACATTGCTTTATAACTTCTGCGTGTATTCAAACTTGATTTAACCAGATTCCAACAGGCCTACATTTAAGTTACAAATTTTTAATCAAACAGACTAAAATGAACAAAAAGTATAAAATTAAAGAGGAATGTTGAATTATATTAAGTCTTCATCGATTGCCAACATTTACGATCAAAGCCTCATTCAATATTTGCAATCTACCCCACGCATAATTTTAAACAATTGTATTCATCTATCTTACAATTTAAACTAGAAACTATTTTAATTAATATTATTAAATCTTTCAATTTAAAGAATGTTAAAAATCTTATAAACTGAAAAAGAAATACTATGAAAGACCCTGTGCAAAATACTATTGATTTTAATTCAATTAAAACTAAAATTATCAAAAGCACCCCATAACAATAATGAAAAATCATTATTAAAGTACACAAACTTGAAAACCAAAAAAATACTCAATATTATACTTGCAAATAAAATCGAAACTGCAAATTAGGAATTAAACGTTTATTTTATTAACATTAAAAAAAGAATCCTAAAATTTTGCCTCCAAGATGTTTCCGTCTGGCTTCTTCGTGATCCATAATACCTCCACTTGTAGTCAAGACAACGTATCTGTAAGCCAAAGCATTTTTAGTCCACAAGAACTCCAAAAGTTTAAAACTACTTACCCAAATTGCCGAGAAGGTAACAAATTGTTGGTCCATTTTTCAATATCAGTAATGGGCACGTCAAAGCGAGGAGAAATAACTCCACATTTGTTTAATCGTCCTGTCAAATTTACCACAATTTTTCCCGAACGATGATTATCAACGATTTCAAATTCGCCAATATACCCATGCTTCATCATTACGGTCAAGAATTTTATGACCACTTTCGAACTTGGGCGGATGAGAACCTGTCTCTTGCCACGTTTTTCTGCATTGTTTATAGACTTGAGAGCGTCACTGAGCACATTCATTCGCACCATGGCTACAAAAAGAATTTAATTGAGGTTATGGCACACAAACAACTTAAAAATTAGCAAGTTAATGTTAACTCGTTATAAATGATCAAAAATTTAATAAATAACGATAGTTTATTAAAAGCAAATGAATTAAAACGAAAAAAACACGACTTTTATGGTAGAACCTTCCACCACGCTGAACGTAACAATACTAACCTAATTTATCGAAATAATTTTAATGAAAAATACAAAAATGCACCTTAATATTAGTATATAAAAACGTAAAAATTGCAAATTAGAACGTTTTTGCTTTGGATGATTTAAAAATAAAACAATTACCTGCGATATATTTTCCTTCACTCACATAAACACCAAGTATACAGAAAACGTATGAAAAGAAGTTGGTTACATTTCGTGCAGAGTGACCAACAGTTTCCGAAACCCCCACTTAAAATATCACAGCGGGAATTTCAAACTAAAATTATTAAAAGTCGTGTACGCTCGTTGGTAAAATATAATTTATTTTTTATGATAATACAGATTTAATTAAAAACACAATAAAGCTGCTTATAATCTAGTCGATACATTTTCTATCTATACATAATATGGGAAAAATTTATTGATTTGTTTTGGTAGCCTTTCACATTTATTTGTAAAAAATAAAGAGATGGCAGTACAAAACATATTTAGGCACCGTCAAGGAATTTGGATACAATTTTACAAGGTGGTATGACAAATCTGTACTATTGAAAAAAAACCCAAAACCTTATTATGAGATTTCTAAGTTAGCACCTATACATGAAAAACAAACACAAAATACAATAAATTATCATTAAAATTTAAATTTGGCAAATTGTACTTAAACAGACTATCTAATAACTTTAACAACCAGAAATCCAAACGCCGTCGCAAGAGCTAAACCTATACCTGCTTTCCACCATGCAGTCGTATCTGCAGCTATCAACCCAAAGTTACGTAGATGTCTAAAACAGTTCAAACAATTAAAATCAAAACTTAAACTAAAAAAATACAAAGTGCAAGTAAATCAAAAGCAAAGAAGCCACATGCCACAAAATCTGCAGATTTTTTAGAATAAGCAAAATTACGTTGTTAAAATCTCGCATTTGAGTAGTAAATACAACTAAGCACAAATATATTAGTGTTATATTATTAATTAATTATTAAAATAATTATCATTCCGAAAAAACATCAAATTTTAACCTGCAAACTTGATTAAACCACTCTGTAGGTGGTGGACGTAATAAAAGCATATGAACCATACGACGTAACGGACTGAAAATAAAATTTCAGAGTTGGGATCAACACTTATTTACAATATAATAGGTCAAAGTTTTATTTTTGCACTATCTGTCAACTCATGTTTTGTACTCTTTGGAGATTTTTTTTATGTTAAAATAACAGATAGAGCACCAATAATACATAAAAAAGCTAGTATAAACGTACAATAGAACAAGTATTACAAGAATATGGAACAGTAAAAAGGATTCATTCCATCGTGTCTAGAAGAAGTTTAAAAAAACAAAATTAAAATAATAGAGAGGCGGTAAACGTCTAAAAGTTCTGCCGGTTACTGTCAGAATTTCCTCATCACGAATTTCAAAATTTCAACTGCACTATAGGAAAGAGGACAATTTTCTGTGTATAATGTAATAAAAATTTTTTTGGATTATCCACTAGTTTTCGAAAAAACGGCATTTTAAAGTTATTAAAAGTAGATAGTTGTAACCCGATACACCCTGTTGCAACGTGTCAAGCCACGGTCAACTCGCACGTTCCGTTCCTATTCTTCATTTTGTTGACGGTACGCGTACTTTGATATACTCTTAATGTTGTTGTCAGTCGTGGTCGACACCCGGACGAGTTCTATGGCTTCGAGTTCCACCTTTGGCGAGTTCTGTCATTTTTCAGGGATATTTTTAAATTTTTTTGCCTTACACAAAAATGGCTAATCATGCAGCCATGTTAAAAGGTGTATTTAAAATACATGTAAATTTAAATTTTTCAAATTCGATTTTTTCGAGAACTAATTTATAATCCAACAAAATTTTTGTTCTAGTATGCTCAGAAAAGTGTCCTCTTTCCTATAGTGTAGCTGAAATTTTGAAATTCGTGATGAGGAAATTCTGACAGTTCCCGTTCTGCCATTTTACAAAACGTTGGTTAATCTTTTTTCGTGTGTAACTTCTGCTCCTATAAACAAAAGTGCAGAACACAAAATTTTCAAGAATAAAATTCTCTGTAAAATAGATTCAATGAATCGTAGCAGATTCGCAAGCAACATCACAAAGTTTCTTCACGTTGTCACCTGTAAACCTACCAAAAATGTTACTGAACCTTTTTTCCTGAGAACTTTGAAAACTTTGATTTGTCTGACTTTGCTAAGATGACGGCTGTTAAATCGTTTAATATTATTTCCATGTTTCGTCCTAACGGGTAATGTGCTCAAATTAGATTAAGTTGATGAGTAACACAGAGATGATACACTTAATTAAAAAGCTTAAAATAATAAGAAATCATGAGTGCCCAACATAAAATAAGTACAACGCGCACCATATGAAAAAGTATCATCAGTAAACCAACCTGTGCTTGTAAAACAAGATCCAAGCGGCTTGAAAACGTCTAAAGAAATGTTTTTCATTAATAAAAATAAAAAAAACCAAGTAATTGTTTTCGTTCGATAAAATTTTTTATTAATGATGAATTTAAGATTTATAATTATTTTCCCGCTAGTTGTAAAGTTAGAAATATGCATTTCCTAATCGTCACAAAGAAGAATTCCTTTGTCATGATAGTACATTTTATTTCCATTTTTATCGGCCAGCAAGAAAATAAATCTAAATAGTGAATGGAATCCCCAGTTGTCAGGCATTGTGCAGGGTTAGTGTTGCGTCGGCGATATCTAATAATTTCGTATTATGATATATCTCACCATTTATTTAATTGAACGAGCTGAATACATAACTATTTGTATATAATTCACATTGATATTTATTATAATTTCTAATGTGTCAAAAATGTAAAAATGTCATGTCCACTACTGATTTGATTAAAGTTAAACATTCAAACATAACAGTTAGTAAAATATTGTTTTAGTTGCACCCAGTGACGAGTCAAGTGCTTTTGGAGTCTGAAGCTAAATATCGTCGCCGAGCTGCGAATACCTCTAATGTGACAAAACATAAATTTTACAGTAGAGGCAAAAATCTAGATTTTTAGGGAAATAGTAAGGGTAGGTAAATACCACCTATGTACATAGTCAGCACCCGATAAAATGTTATTCAGGAGAAATATGAAATATGTAATAACTCCAATGTAAATTCTCGGTCACATTGGACATATTACTGTCCCAGTTTTAAAAAGGTGTTACATTGGAGGTATATATTTTTTAACATTTAACCATGTTCCTACGGTTTAGCATTCTTGAATGTATTACCAATCTATCGAGAATTGATCGTAGAATAATTATGATATAAAAACGCGATTTTCAAAATTTTGCACATTGGAGGTATTCGCAGCTCGGCGTCGATATATTCTAGGCAAAGCCTAATATTTGCACCAAGATATGTTTAGCATTAAATAAAGATAAAGAATTAATCTGTAATTCATCTTTATATCATAATAATAAAAACATAAGCAAAAAATTAGGATATAAAGAAAAAATTGACAATATATTCTCTAGCGCTGTTGAAGGTCCACTATAAGCTCAGAGTGAGCAAAAGTAAAATTCCAGGAACAACAGCCGACAAATTTTTCCCTAGGAAAATGTTAAATTACATTCAAGCGTTTCTTTAAGCACTTCGACTAGTTATTTATAATAATGGCACCCCCGTTTAATTAGAGGTCTAAAACTTTCAACTACCTCATACTTCTAAAAACTATCCAAGATTTTATCGAGCTACCTTATAACATTACACCGGACTACCCACCCGATTTACCCATCGATTACATTGTTTTCTTAAAAAATTAAATTTGTGGCTTAAGCGATCATTGCACTTAGCGCCTCAATTTTGAAACTAAGCCTGGTGAACTGGGAATCCACTACTAGTACTTCCACATGCAAAATTTAAAATATATGAATTATTTGCCCACTTCCCAAATTAATTCTATGAAAAAGAATCCAAAAATTGTTAACACCGCAATAAATTTTGTATTTTTAACTGAAAATCAATTTTCTAAAGAAACTTACGGAAAAGCCGCCATAGTTGCCAATTTAATGTAGATATCCTTCCTAAGATGGTTTTTTGAACTAAAAGATTGGGGAGGTAATATTTTATACTTCTGACAGAATGCAAAAGGTTGCAATAAGTAATTCTGTTTTACTTCATCCAAATCGCTCTTGCATGCAACCATCAAAACGGGTATTTTGCTGTCGGCAAAATATTTCTAAAACACCACATTGTAACCAAAATTAAAAAATTAAAATTAAACTCACAATATAAATACGGGCTATGTACTCAAACGATTTCGGATTGCTGGTGTCATAAACTAAACATGCCACATCGCAAGTGACTTCATGTGGTAATAAAGGATCAGACACATTTCGAACACTGATCTCACGCATCACCATAATTTTCTCTTGTCCATATACTTGCACCATATTTACTGTACAATTGGGGGTGCCGGTATTATCCAGACGTGAATTTTTCTGTTAAAAACAAAATCAGATATTTATAATAATCAGAGCCGGCATAAATAATTTCCACTTGTATAATAATAATTAATAGGTACAAAAAATACTACTTACTTCGGTTGGCGATCGAATAAAATTTCTACAAAACATCGACTTTCCGGAAGAACTTGGTCCGATAACGTGGCATTGGTAAACGTTACGACTCGATTGTTTCTTAGCTAAATCAAGTTTCTTATCCCTCGTCACTAAATAATAGTTGGTCAGCAAAAGCCTTTTGAAAAAATTTGAAAAACTTACTTTGTACTGCAGTTATTTGAGATTCGTTTTCGTAAATGTTATATCCTAAGAAAGCCAAGTATTGAAAAGCTCTAGGTAAGTCGCAGAGTGTCATTAACGCCCATTGACATATGTAACCTTGATATGTAATCCAACCGTTTTCGTTTGTTGGCACCATAGCACTTACATCTACTCCCCAAGCAGGATTCGGACAAGTTGAAAAATAATCTTCAAATTCTGCAGGCGATAGAGCACTGTCTTTATCTTTATCAAACCTTTCAAACATGTGGGTCAAAAATTGGTGACCTTTGTGTGATAGCTCGGTGGTGCAACCCGAGCTGACCTTGAAACTGAAAATTCTAAATTATTCCCACATATCACAACGCTTAACCAACACTCACGTAGGAGATAAATATTCTTTGGTCATGTTTAAGTTGTCGTTATATCCAAACTTTCTGAGAACTGTCCATGTCGTTTCGTTTCTTCCTCTTTGAATAAATAAACTGTGAAGATACAAAAAACCTTTCATGGTTACCGCATTATTCAGAACACCTCCGTCAATATTTTTATGTATTACACTTTTGACATCATCTAATACTTGTGGCTGTAAAGGCGCATTGAAGCATCGACTTTGAAAATTGTTCAACTCCACGTCATTCAGTAAACCGTCATTATCGATATCGCAAATTTTAAATATGCGGATTAAAGCTTTTTGGCAATTTTCTGTTAACTACAAAGAAAATCACAAATAATAATTTTAAAATAATGCTACGTAAAAAAAATGCTATGTTCTAGCTGAAATGACCCTAAATTCGGTAGTGCAATAATAATAATAAAAAACTTTATTAGGCTACAAAAATAACTAAGTTAACCCATTAGTTCCCAAGGGAAGAAAATAAAATTAATTCAATTATTTTTACTGCATTTTATTACTAAACAGATGTTTAAATAACTGTTTGGTCACTTGGTGCTGCTACATCTTCGTCTAAAATGTTTTCGGTAGCTGATTCATAGATTTTCATAAGAGTGACTGCTATGTAAGACTTAAATTCTAGCTGTGAAATTTTTTATTTATTTGCCAAATTCTATATTTTCCACGAATTTACAATAACACTGTCAATCGAATTTACAAAGAGGGATGTGACCACCACTTTTTTCCTTTTACATTGATTTTGTAGTTGGATATTCCATTATCATGAAAATCTCCCATAATATGTTCATTATACTCCGTTATAACTTTTGGCTGAGCAATTAAATCCTGTTTTTTTTCTTTTCTGTTATACCTTCTTGCGTTTGCTAAAGGTTCAAATCAAGAAAACAATGAACGCTTTGTCAAATATTATGTTAGGGTTATTTTACTAAAGGCCTGATCAATGTAAATTGATAATTTTGAAAATACTATTGTTTTCTGAGGGGCACAATAAAATCGGTGAAGACACAGAAGAAAAAATTCCAACTTCTAGCATTGTACATAAATTTGCAAAAAATAAACTTCTCGATTGTATGAAAATATTTCGTAAAAAAACATAATTATTGTTATGTTTGAAATACATCATAGCAGCAAAAATGTAATCTCATTCATTGCCATTTAAAAAAAAATTATTTTAAAAATGTATCGTTTACACAACTTTGGAGCCTAATGGATTAATCCTCCTCCTCGGTCCTTATGCCCTGATGAGGGCTTGGTGACCACTTCTTATTTAGAAGGGTTCTCTTGATAGATACCTTGGTGGTTTGTCATTGGCTGCCGAGGGAAGACGGTCAGAATAAAGTTTTAACTTTGCTCGGAATCGACTCGGCAGTTGACGAACATAAGCATCAGGCCGTGACTGTTTTCATTAATACCCCCTTAATACTAAAATCATAAAACTGACTTATTAACGTATTATGTTTTTGTTAAGGCAGTCACCCCGTGTGATTTGTCGAAAAAATCAAAAACTGATTCCTAAACATGTGTAGAATATGCTGGTAAAGTGATTGTCCAATTTTCTACACACCTTTACACTTTAAAAACATTACATACATTCTACATGTGAAGATATGCTGTCTTTGCAGAACTAGTGGTATTCCTTTTCATCCCTTGGGATTGAAGCAAAAACGGAGCCAGCATATTTAAGGGACTTCTAAGATGAAGAAGAAGGAATTATCTATGGACCAGGCATAGCAGATTAATGGTGACTAAAGATATTAACTTAATTTAAATCTTAAAAGATTTAAACTATGAAATATTTTACATCGTATTTTAACTTCTTTTTAAACGCAATTTTCTTAAAACTACATTTTTCTAACTGGTCTCCACGATATCTCAAAAACCGTATGACCCATTGCTTTGAAATTTTAATGGTAGATTCGGAACATATATGGTCATCGATTCAACTAAAAAAATTGAAAAATTCCGAGCCTTTTCTTTATTCGTGACAAAATAATCAAATAAAATCATGAAATTTGAAAATTAATTTTCAAAAACATGTCAATTATTCAATTACCAATATTTTTGAATGATTCTAGTTCATTCGATAGCCACAGCTTTACAGATTGAAATACCGTTTGGTTTTTTGATTTTAGATAAGTCAATAAGCCGGAATCATAGATACAGTCGATAAACTTGTCAACAAACAATCTTGGCTTTTAGAGTAATAAATTGTGATGAAGATTTTGGTCTGAAAATATTCTGACTTACTGTTGAAATGCCAACATAATAAAATATAAAGACACCATCATCAGATCATATAATATAATTGCAGTTACCAAGGTGACTAAAAGAATCTGAAGAATAAATGATTGTCATTTGAGAGAACTACTAACAGGAGTAATAGACCTCCGTGAAGTTGGCCTCCCATCTGAAACATTTTGATATAAAAAAATATGGAATCGTTAGGTCATCGTTAGGTCTTGAAAGGTCACCCGGTTTTATCGTTAGGTCACTTTTAGTTTTATCAAAAAAAATTATTCAAGTTTTGAAAAATTTTCTTGGTAAGTTAGCCTCCCCATTAAACGATTTCGACAAAATAAAAGTGGAAACCGGTAGAAAATGCACTGATAAGGATTGGTCACGTATATTTATCGTTAGGTCACCTTTCATTTATTTGCAATTAATTAATTTCAATATCATGTCTCTATTGCGCATGCGCTAAACAAAAATTTAGTTGTGATGAAATTTTTCTTACAAAAGTAAGAAAAATATAACATTTTGATATAAAAAAATATGGAATCGTTAGGTTGTCGTTAGGTCTTGAAAGGTCATTTGGTTTTATCGTTAGGTCACCTTTAGTTTTATCAAAAAAAATTATTCAAGTTTTGAAAAATTTTCTTGGTAAGTTAGCCTCCCCATTAAACGATTTTGATGAAATAAAAGTGGAAACAGCTAGGAAATGTACTGATAACGATTGGTCACCTATGTTTATCGTTAGGTCATAATTAATTTGTTTGTAATAAATTAATTACAATTTTATATTTCTATTACGCTTGCGCTAAACAAAAATATTAGTGTGTGCAAAATTACATCTTGGGACGCGTTCTTGTCAACTCTTGACTTGGGGTGCGTTCTCGCCAACACTTTTGTACATAACGTGCGCTCTAAATGGTTAGAAAAGCTTCGTAAGCGCGGAACTTGAAAGCAGCTATAAAGCATAGAAAATTTATATATATCAAACGATGCGTTCGAAGTGTGAGAATCTTCTATTTTGTAGCATTTTACGGTGGATTTGAATATTATACAAACACTTTTTAGAATTAAAATATTTTTAACTTAACACAATTAAAAATCGCAGTAAGTATAGCAAACGTTTTCGTTTTCACTTCAAGAGATGAACTAGAGAGAAAAGCGAGCAAAATTCTGCTTTTATCGTTCAAAACGCAGGAAATGGGGCGGGGAGAGATATTTTTGAAGAATTGCTTTTTTTAAGGGGGAGGGCTAACAGTTTCATAAGACCATAAAGTCTTTTTCAATTATTGAAAAATATTTTTAAATTAGGAATTAGTTGTAAGAATTCATAAGCTCCTGGGGTTTATGGTCTTTTTAAATTGCATAAGCCGGGACCTTCTTAATATAATAATTTTATCTTCAAAAGGATTATGAGAAAACCCATATTTTATTTTAATTAACAAATAGAATCAATTGCCTCGATCTCATAATAATTAAAAATAATAATATGCACTCTTTTGATTTTTTCCATAAACCTACTGAAGCAACTTTTTCAAATTTAGCAATAAATAATTATTTGCTTCAAATAAAAGCAAATTTATTGAAAACATTATTAAAAATAGTGTTAATGTTAAAAAAGAACGAGTTATAATACTAAAATCATTATTTCTCATAAAGTGTTTTATTATTTCTAATAAGAAGATACACTGTATCTACAATGTATACTACATATCCCACATATCTATATCACATATCATATACTACATATCTATGTGGGACAGTGCAGCTGCTGTATGGATTAAGTGTTTTGTTTCAACACCCAGTGCATTAGTGAATTATAATATTGTAATTGTGGATCACCGCCAAGTACATCAATAATAGACGCTACTTAAATAGAAGATCTTCGCACTATAAACGTTTTGATTACGCTCTATAGTTGCTTTCGAGTTCCGCGCTTACGAAACTTTTCTAACCATTTAGAGCGCACGTTATGTACAAAAGTGTTGGCGAGAACGCACAGAACGCACCCCAAGTCAAGAGTTGACAAGAACGCGTCCCAAGATGTAATTTTGCACACACTAATATTTTTGTTTAGCGCAAGCGTAATAGAAATATAAAATTGTAATTAATTTATTACCAACAAATTAATTATGACCTAACGATAAACATAGGTGACCAATCGTTAGCAGTGCATTTCCTACCTGTTTCCATTTTTATTTCATCGAAATCGTTTAATGGGGAGGCTAACTTACCAAGAAAATTTTTAAAATTTGAATAATTTTTTTTGATAAAACTAAAAGTGACCTAACGATAAAACCAATTGACCTTTCAAGACCTAACGATGACTTAACGATTTCATATTTTTTTATATCAAAATGTTATATTTTTCTTACTTTTGTAAGAAAAATTTCATCACAACTATATTTTTGTTTAGCGCATGCGTAATAGAGACATGATATTGAAATTAATTAATTGCAAATAAATGAAAGGTGACCTAACGATAAATATACGTGACCAATCCTTATCAGTGCATTTCCTACCGGTTTCCACTTTTATTTCGTCGAAATCGTTTAATGGGGAGGCTAACTTACCAAGAAAATTTTTCAAAACTTGAATAATTTTTTTTGATAAAACTAAAAGTGACCTAACGATAAAACCGGGTGACCTTTCAAGACCTAACGATGACCTAACGATTCCATATTTTTTTATATCAAAATGTTTCAGATGGGAGGCCAACTTCACGGACGTGAGTAATAGGACTAATTTCTGAACATGCATGATGATTATGTTTAGCATAAATTAAAATAAGAAAACACTTACATCAGTTTTTTCTACACTGTAAAGTGGTCCTGTTGGATGCAAGACAGCTTTTTGGGCATAGTAAAACATTTCCGATATGTTTTTAAGAGTTTTTGCCGAGCATTCGATACAGGTTTCAATTTCCGAATAAGTATCCATTAAATCATAAACTCCCTAAAGAAAATCAAGGTAATTTCGAAATTTGATTATTTGTTTTGACCTACTTCAATGGTTGAATAATCAACGGCGTCAATTTTATTCCCGACCAAAACAACGGGAACGGCGCAGTCCTGATTGGTTTCTCTAATAAGAGGCAGCCAATAAGAAGAAACTCGTTCCAGGGTATCGTCATCATCGACAGCATAAACAAGACAAATCACGCTGGCCCTTTTAATCTGATCCACCAACTGTTCGTCATTTTGTTCGACGGCTGAATAATCTACAATATTGGTGGGTACTTGTTCGGGAGTCACATCAGCAGGAATGGTAATTTCTTCCGATTTGGGTGGGACTTGTTCGGGAAATTCTTCGCTAACCAAAGAAAGTATCAAGGAAGTCTTTCCCACGCCACGATCCCCCAACAAAAGTATACGAACATTGCGTTTATACGTTAACTTAACAACCATCATCTAGAAATAGTTCCAAATTATACAACACAAACAAATTGTACAGTTAGCAACACTTACGGACAATTTAAGTGTCCAAATTCAGCATTTAACATGGAGCCGATTAACTTTAATTAATTTGTTAACAATTTATACATTTGACTAGAGAAATTAGTCATTAATATTAAGAAATTACCAAAATACCACCTACAGCTTTTTATAACCTACAAATTTTTGATGGTTCTCGTTTGACCTAATTTCATTTTTTCCAATTAAAAATTCCCGTAATACCTATGAACATTATTTGGATTTTTATTCTCTAAATATATGCGCGATTCCTCTATTTCTTTCGTAAGAAATATTGGTAGCGATTTTGTAAGTTCAAAGTGAAGTTGAATTGAACTTGAGTTTAGTGAAGATAATGATAGTGCTATTTCCATTTTGAAAAGAGAATTATACAAAATTGATTCACATCCTGTATATCGACTGTAAAGCATAAACTTGACGTTTACATAACCTTAAAATTGCGGCAACAAATATGGATCGTAACAAACCAAGTACGGGGGTTAGGGGTCCCAAAAGCAAAGTAACGCAACAACCACCAGATACCTTTATAGCTTTAGGTACCAAGCCATCATCTTCAAGAGATGTCGACCCGAAACGCAGCGGTTCACTTAGTAAACCAACACCGCACTTACCACCGAGCACTTCGAAAGGTACAAGTATTTGAATCTTTTCGCTGTATTGAGCTAATTTTTGTTTTTTATAGTTGTACCTGAACGAAAGAGAGAAGCATCTTCTAGTATACAAGGATTACCACCATCCAAAAAAATAAAAAGTGGAATTTCGAATCGATCTCCTACTGTTGGAGTTGTCAACGCTCCATCTCATATCGTTGGCGATCGACCTGGAGTAGCACCTAGTACAGGTGTAGAACCGTGGGAGTCTCTAACAGTCGACTGCGATCCAAGTGATTTATTTGAAAATGTTGTCACCTGTATTAGTAATGGAAACACGGACAAAGCGGTTGGATATGTCCTGGGGGCAATTAAATTGTTTCGGGGGCAACGTTTCAAACCCGATAAAATAATTTACAATAGTCTTCTTTTAATTTGTCAATGCAAGTCTTCTTTGTTTATAAATGAAAATGTGTGTAACGCAATCGTTACTGTGTTGAGGAGAGACATTTCTACTGGCTTTAAAACACCGAATAAAGGAAACATTTACACTCACATTTTATTTGTAAATTTGTTAACACGTGCATTTGATGATGTGTTTCATTGGCCTGAAGTTTTCGTCAAGGTAAGATGGCCCTTTTATTAAAATCGATTTAATGCAGTGACTATTTGTTGCTTAATAATTGTTCACTTTATTTTTTACCAATTATGTCGATCACCAACGTCAAAACACATTTAATATGATTAAAAATTCTGGAATCTTATCATACATGACACATTTATTATGCAAATCCGATTTGTGGCAGCATTCAATAATTGCGGTATCTTCCTTTCATACTTTGTGTGTTCCACTTTGTTGTTAAACATTTGACTGGTATTGTTCTGTAGGCATTTTTTCTCTTTAACTTATGTATTATTTCAAGTAGAATTTTTAGGGATCACGATCAAAGGAACACGTTCACAAATTACTCCTAGTACTGAACGGTAATTGTAAACAATAGAAAAATAACTTAAAAAATGAAATTTTTAAGTATTTATTGTTGTATAGTATGCAATGTATAAATTGTATTATTTTTAATCGTAAACAAAGAGATGAAAAGTAGCTTACTTAACTCGGCAAATAGTCACAGCAATTAATAAAAACTGCATATTTTAATAATGTTAATTTTTAGTTATATATTGAAGACGCCTTAGGAGATCGCGTTTGGATCGATAATCCATTTTGTAAATCCTTTGTTGACAATATTGTGACGGCTTTTAATACAAAACAACCACCGAAAATTTTATTAACTTCAGAAACTTGGTTAGCAACTGGTAGGGATACTTCGAGTCCATTGACTGTTAACACAAGTTTGGAAGATGATGATCGTAAGTTTATCAACGTCTTTTTTACATTTTAGCTTTTAACTTTGGTTTTAGTTTTTAATGAACACAAGTCGATAGTCGAAAATTGGAAACTGAAAGTTCTCCCTCGTTACGCTCAAAGTCTGGAAGTAGTAGAAAAAATTGCCGTGGAAGCTATACAGGAACAAATTTCTCGTCGTCAACAACCTGAAGCGATTACTAAAAACTTTGTCAGATTTTTAAGTAACGCATGCGGATTGGTCGAAATTCGGATATTCTCGATTTCTCGTATCGAAACTTGGCTACACAATCATAAGCTTATGAAGGCTGCACAAGAATTGCTGGCTTATGTATGCTACAATTGTGCCGCGAGAACTCAAAAGGACGTCGAAGTTGTTGCCCAACTCAGCAAATTGCGCTTGAAAAGTAAACCTTTGGTCAATATGTTTAATAATTGTCTGAAAGAAATGGTGATTTCTTTTCCGGAAAATTTATATCCACTATTAAAATATACAATCTACAATGAACTGTCGAATGCAAGGAATACGAATAATTTGGTGGTGGTCGGAGCAATGTTTCAGGTTGCACCAGATGCTAGTGCTGATGCATTTGCCGATATTTGTTTGGAACTGCTGTTGAATAAAGACGATTATTTGAGATCTTTACGGGCGCTACTTAAGGAAATTAATCGGGTGTTACGGCATGATTTTAATTTGTTGAGCGTCGTCCACGCGCTTTTACGAGAACGACCTGAAGTTTCGTCTGTTATTAGAGAATTTGAATTTCGCGACCGCATGTTTTATTCGTTGGCAGATTTAGTATGTATGTGCATGCTATTGTGCGTAAATCCTCAAGTGCGAGACGCGGCGACACAAAGTAAACGCGATGTATCAATTTTACGCGCTTTTCAACTACAAGTAAGCAATATTCAGCGAGAAGCGGTGACGTGGCTACACGATTCCGCCATACGATTGTTTCGACCCAATCAAACCGATTTTGTTCACATCTTACACAAGGTTTTATTTCTCGTCGCCAGTGATGAATACACTAAAGTTGATTCGTGGCCTGGCGAAAACGAACGAAATTTATTTTTACGCTTATCAAGCGAAGTTCCATTACTTCAAGCGACGCTTTTGAGAATTTTACTGATTGGTTTATCTAAAGAACACCCAATGGGTCAAGCTGATGTCATGGAAACGTTGGATCAGTTGGTAAAGAGGGTTGCGAATTTGGCGTCCGACTGCACGCCACCGCTCGTTATGGATAAGACCGAAATCGTGGATTTCTTTTTTAATTTGAGCAGTTTTAACCAACCCGAAAATATAATTTTACCTGTCGGTTTTGTCCCACCGACCGTTGCAATTTCAAATTTATTGTGGAAGGCGTGGCTTATTTTATTAATTTTGGCGGCACACAATCCAACAACCTTTGGAAGTTTAGCTTGGAACAAATACCCAACCCTGAGAACTCTCATGGAAATGTGTATCACGAATCACTTTTCGTTTCCACCACCAACAATGCTCGCAGGAGCCGAAACCGTGGAAGATTATATTTCCAAAGAAATGCAAACAAACACAATAGAACGGCAAACCATATTTGAGTACGAATCGTTTTTGGCTGCCGCCAGCAAGACGGAAGAACCGACAGAACAGAAGAGTTTTTTGTTGCCGAATTTGATGGAGCTGAAACCGTTGGAAGCTGCACGTAAACCTCCCCCTACAGTTCTGGAACAGCTGGGTGTGCTGAATACGTCACACCGTTTGGGACATTTGTTGTGTCGATCGCGTAACCCTGACTTTTTGCTTGATATTATGTCGCGGCAGGGGGGTACCGCTCATATGCCATGGTTAGCAGAATTAATTCACAATTCAGAAGGCGCTTTCGCGCATTTACCGGTTCAATGTCTGTGCGAATATTTGTTGTCGACGATGCCAACTGAAAAATTAACGAAACACGGGCAGCTTCTGTTTCACTTGAGAACAGTTGTTAACGGACCGGATCCTCAAAGCGCCAGCGAAGTTTTGGAATATCTCTTAAGACGTTTAACATCCATACACGCCGCTAGTAGAAATCAAGCGATCAAAGGACTTACTCTTATTTTGAATCCAAATGAAGATAACGAAATCGGTGAAATTGGTAATGATACGCAATGGTTGACTCGATTTATTCCAGCGTTCGTTCACGCAAACACCGTACGACCACTCCTTGCTCAATTTTTACGACAAGCGCTTTTTGTCGAAACCAACCCTGTACACATTTCCGATTATGTTTTGTTTTTGTCGTCTCAAGACTTAGAAGAAACCGTACCTGACCTGCTGGAGTTGGTATTAGACTTGGCATCTATTATAGTTGAACGCAGTTGCATCACTAGCCATGTCCTGCCTGGAGATAACATGGAAACCTTAAAGGCATTGATAACCTTATTTTGTTTTTATTTGCAAAAAGCACGACAACCTACAGACGAAACCTTCCATTGGTGCGAAAGTCAAGACCAAGTGGTCGTAACCTGGGCCAACGGCGACCAAAGCACGCTACAAATTCTGATCGTTCACGCTTCTATTATTTTATTGACTTTTGGGCCAATCGAAAATTTCGTCAATTTTGATATTTTAATGGACGCTTGGTTTCCTATAAGCGAAGATCATCCAAAAGCGTATCTTGTTGACACATCGGAAGAAGCTCTCCTGGTGCCAGATTGGTTAAAACTACGTATGATTCGATCCATGGTACCTCGCTTGGTAGATTCGGCAATAAACAAGTTAGAAGCTCCCCAGCTGGTGCTCTTCATACAGTCGTTTGGCATTCCAGTTGTGTCGATCAGCAAGCTATTAAACGCTTTAGATAAAGTGACAATGGTCGACACCAAACTAGTGGTTGACTCGGTTTTAGACAAAAATTACATGATACAGTTGGTAGAGGTTCAAAATCGACGAGGCGCCCAGGGGGGTGAAATATTCGTAAAATCTTTGGAATTGCAAGCTCCAAATTTGGACGACGATGACTGCAACAATATGACGTATTCCAAACCGACGTTGCATGATTTTAATAAAATCAATGAAAATCAGCAGGAAGCCGATTTTAACGAAATAATCAATATTTTTAATAATTTATTTTTGGACATTGACAACTCCGGCAACAAGAAGAAAGATTTTCGTCGTTTAATGAACGTAAGTAAAGAAACTCTTATCTAATTATTACCTTTTTATATGAATTAAAAAAAAACTAAAATTATTGTTAATTTCAAATTGGAATTATCAATGCACATACAGTATACTAATTTGACTTTTGTGTTTAGGTAATTTCAGCTGATGTTAACTTGAAAAATTTTATTTACGAGTATTTATCGAGCGCTACCTCCAGCAACCTACAAGTCTTGGTAGATAATCTTCAATTTTCCATCACTTTATTTAAATTTTTGTTTAACAAAATTTACAATGAACTGGCGATTTCGAGCGCTCAAATTTTGTTAACCAAATTACCAGCTACAAACAATCCATTGACACTTATCGTTAAGCAATTTTTGAAACAAAATAAAGGTAATCATACGAAACAAGAAGCAGACACGATTGAAACAATTTTAAGTAAACCGGTGGTTACAAATCAAATGATCGGGCGTGTGAGCGAGACACCTGAAAGTATAACAAAAAAATTGGGCAAGTTGCTTGTGGAAAATGACTTAAATGACGAAAAAGTTGGTTTAATAGTCGACTGGTTGTATTCGATCCAGTTGGAAGTGACCAATTTGAATGAAAAGAACGTTCAGATGGATCTATTATTTTCAAAGCAGGGATTGCCGTTTAGGCCTTCCTTAATTTCCTTGCTACTACAACGAGGCAATTGGTCGACCCTTTACATGATTGTAGAATATTTGCTGAAGGAGGTCAACACTTGCTATTGTCCAACTTCAACTTTGGATTTCTTGACTGCCCTCACTCAAAGTCCAAGATTATGGCAGGGGCGTGACAAAAGCGTACCGAAGCATCATCATGTGGAGAACGTTTTAAATTTAAATCCACGACAGGTGAGTTACCACTGTTAAACTTGGTTTTGCAAATAATTTGCTAGAACTGAAACTACAATCTAATTTAAAAATTGGTATTTAATATTAAATATATATTTTGCTAATTAGAGAACTACTTACAAAATTTTAAAATTTTTCAAACTAAATAACTGTATGCCACTTCTTTTATCTTTATTTTAAAAATTACTTTTTTGACTATTCTTCTACTTCGCTACGTGTAAGTTTTAATAATTATATTTGTTTAGATAATTGTGGTAATCAGTTGTATAATCGAAGAGGCTAAAGGAAACGACGAGAATTGGAAAATAAAAATGGAATCTCGCCTGTCGTTGCTATTGGAATTTATGGATGGAAAGTGCGATGAGAAAATAGCACTGTACCTAGTCGATAACGCACAAATCGATCCAAAATATCAAGAATTACTTTTAATGTTGTACCTCTCCATCCCGGCAATGGTCAAGAACCTAACGAACTTTGATAAGGAAAACCTAACTAAAGAAATTTATTCCAAAACCACTTTCAATGTGGTCGATGTTTTGTCGCATAATTTAATTAACGCTCTATCGCCGACTGCTCGCAGCAAGGACTGGGCTCGTAAAAGTTTAGATTTGGATTTGTGCGTTCGTAAGCTCACGTCAACTCATCCTGAGTTAGTTTTACGACAGTTGGGTATGCTTGCTGGTTGTTTAAAAGGTCGCGCTTTGTACGAACTTCAAGTTCTGAAAAATAAAGGGCACCTGTTGTTGTTTGGGCAAATTTTAGGATTATTGGAACTTCTCCAACCCATCGTATTTCAACAGAATGAGCTGTTTTGTTCGGTCTTAGACTCTTTTTTTGATTTGTTACAATTTCAAGGGCAAACCAAAGAATTAACCCTTATTTTGAATCGAATTGTCGTCATTTTACAAAATTGGATGATCGCAGATGTTAATTCTGCCTTGAAATATTTACAAAAGTATGGACCACTTCTGAAGTAAGAGTACACAACACCAAGATGGAAAGTTTTAATCTAACTACTTTTTTTTGTTTCAGTGAACTGCAATTGTCACAGCCGAGCGTGCGCCCTTTATTATCCAGCGTATCGCTTCCTGTGCAGGATCAAAGTGCTCCTGGAGAATTGTTAGTGGGTACAGCTACTCCTCCGGTGCCCGAACCCTTGCCACAACAGTGGCCTTCTATATTAGCGGCCTTACAATCGCAAGATATTTTACCAGCATTGGCAGATTTGGAACATCTCACACCTAAGAAGCCACACCTCTTACAGCATGTCTCCCAGCATCTCTACAACTGTTTGAATTCTTCAAGCAACAATATTCGTGCAACGTCTTTGATTTTAATCATCCGACTATTGAGGCATAATCCAAAAGAAAGTTCAAAGGCATTATCACCGATTTTGATGTGCTTGAACAATAAAAATCCCGATGTTGTTGCTAGTATTTTAGAGAGAATGCCCGAACTTGTCATTTGCATGCAAGAACATGCCAAATTAATCCTGACTCGTGCGTTTCAACTTGCCGTAAATTCAAACTTGCATGCAAGCACAAGCTTAACGAAAACCATTTCTTTATTAAGTCTTCAATACGGTTGTTAATTTATATACATATTTTTCTTATATATTAATAAAATAATTAAGTATTCGGCATATTTCATTTAAATATTATAGGTATGAAGGACATTTTGGTGATTCTTGTAAAAAGTTTCTGGCTTGGCAAATTTTTCCAGTGGCAACGTCTGTTAAGCTCTACGTGTAAGGGATTTTTCTGTGAGGAATTCTCAAAAATGTTTGTAAATATTACCCTGTATATTTGAGAGACGGCTAAATAGAATTCAAAAAGAAAAATAAATTATAAGTTTTGTATAAAATTTATTTCTCATGATTTTCTACAATTTCCCCCCTTCTATAAATTAATCTTCATTCGCTAATTTTCGAGAACATAAATGGATGAATGCAGTATTAAACGAACGTGCCAAGCTTACAATCGATTACCACTTGTCATAATTATTATAAACTTTACATTTTTCCAATTATTTTTAAAGACTCACTTTAAAAACTTAAAATTTACATTTGCAATAAAATCCCTTAACATTTAATATTAAGTGTACTTATACTAAAATAGAAAACAAATTTTATGATAAATTTTAAAACACTGTATATACACAAAAAAAATTAAACCGATTTAAGCGATGACAGTATCTGAATCACTCGCAGGCAACGAATAAGGTTTTTGTTTACGCTGACGCCTTCTTTCGCGTCTTTCACCCATAACTAAACGTAGGTGTTCCAATTTTCCGCGTGTACGTGAATTCTGATCTTCGCTTAATGCCGGCGGTGTTGGTTCGTCCAATTTCTGAGGTGCAGTCTCCATTTGTTCTTCTCCTTGCCTCGTGACGCGTTTAAATTCGGGCGCCGAGCATAATAGATCGTTTAATATGTGAACTATTGTTGCTACGTCTTTACGAGGTCGCCCTTTTGTGTCTTGAAGTGCCGGATTCAATGCACCACTGAATGTACCCGAATATACACTTCCTCTTCGACCTACCAGAATAAAAAAATTATAAATTCGTGCTAAACGTTAGATTAACTAAACAAATCTATGAACTTTTCTTTTTTAAAAAAAGTCTCAATTTGATTATCCGCATATTATTTTAATCAAACGTTTAATTAAGTTTAAACGTTTTTAAACTTGTTTTCTATTATTTGATATGTTACTTAGCCTCACAGACCAACAAGTTGATACAAATTTTAATAATTAATAATCTGTAAAAACAAGATTAACAAATTTTGATGAATTTTCATGTTCGATTATTATTTAATTTAAAATTACAAAAAAAATGAGAAACTTGATATTATCCTGAGCTGATTTTTGTACTACCTCTAATTAATTTTATTTTAATATATCAAACGATACAAGAGATATCGAAAAAGTCCACATTAATTTTATGTAGATGGAAAAAAATTAGTTCTGTTAGAAATTCGAGATTGCAATAGCTGAAAAACAAGTTTTTTAATAATTTTTTATACTATTTAATGCTTTTCGAACAGTTACATTTTAAATTTCTAATTTTTTTCTTTAGAAATTACAAAGTTATTCGACATATTTGTATTTAGCAAGAATAGATACGGGATAAGACTCTGCACGAATCATGAATTATAAGCAAATATGACAACTGTTTGCACAATTGGTTTTGCGTATTTTCTACCTTTTGATGTAAATTAAGTTAAATTGTATTCAAAATGTAACTTTCGCAAAATCATTAATAAGTTAATTTTCTCTTATAGGCTCCAAATCTAATTTTATGTTAAAAATATAGGTAGTACCTAGAAAATATGCAAAATTTCAAATTTTTATCGTAAAAATATTAATAAATGCATGCAAAAATAAAATCACATCTTGGAAATTATTATATAAAAATTCAATATCATCATTAATTTATGTATATTTCCTATTTTCCAATTTACTTCATTTAAATTGTTTGTATAATTTGAATATAAATCAATTATGTGTGACTGTAATTGTCGAATCTATATTTTTTAAATATAATAGAAAAAAACATCCTAGATGTAAGATTTTGGTAAGACGTTAAATAAATAAGTAATAGGCTAAAGGCAAAATGACAATTTTTTAAAATTTCTTTGCTTCAAATATACCCGGTTTCACGAAGGCATATTAAAATTTAATCTATGATTGAAATTTCACAACAATTAAAATTCCCATTTCATATACTTATAGATGTACCACACAGTGCCAAATTTGGCCATATGGCCATATGGACTTCATAGCTTGTAAGTTATATTTAAAATTACACGGTACATCTTTAAGTATGTAATGTGAATGAAACAGAGCAACAGTAATTTGTTTCAATTTTCCAAAGGTTTGTGAAAGAAAATTAAAACAGTAGAAAAGGTAAATTTTAAATTCTTACTTATTCGTTCGGAAATCAAAAATTACTAAAGGAGACCCTTAAAAGTTCACATTATGAAGCAAGCGTCTGCGCTTAATAAATTTTGATACCCAAGACGTAATTAATAAAATAAAAAAGTAAAGTACTTTGTCTACCTTCGCCCTTCCCAGAAAATACATCTGCGGAAAGACGTCTTAAGGTGTGTTGAAGATTACGAGACGCTTGTGTGAGACTAGGCGGATGTTGAGCTGGAGGTGATTGAATTGAGGTAGGTGGTGATTTTGTTCCGGAGACCGTACTCAATTGCAATTGTATTAACATCATGTGGTCTCCTAAACGCATACTTAAATTTAACGGCGCTTTTCCACATAAAAATTCATTAATTTGACTATCGTTTAAGGATTCTAAAGCTTGCATTATTCCTATTTCTGAACGCTGCTGCTGTAATTGTAAGAAAAAATTCATTAAAAAAAATAAATATGTAAAATTTAATTATTTTAATAATATGTTTTAGTTTGTTTATTTTAAATAATTTAAAATGAAAAAAGCAAGACAACAAGCAGAGATGATTGAACTAAATCATCTTTAGAAAAAGAAATTAAAAAAATGATTATTTTTAAGAGGCTTTTTTATGGTAATTGGTAGTATGCGATGTTAAAAATAGCAAACTAAACAAAAATGCTAAAATAATGAATTTTCACCGTAAAATAAAAAATACCTACGTCCATAGAACAATATTATTTAAAAAACAATAAAAAGACATTGATTTACATTTAGCAGGTTTGCACTTGGAATATTTGAAAGTCCAAACCTGTTAAACGTAAATCAATGTCTTTTTTATTTCTTTTTAATAATATTTTTCTATAAACGTATGTATTCTATACGTTCGGTTAAAATTCATTAGTTTAACATTTATGTTTAGTTTGTTTATTTTTAAATCATCTTTATATAAAATTGTATTTTCACCCCGACAGCTTTTGGATGGCAAATCAATAAAATTTATTCTTTGAAGGTAATAATATTATTTGTTCCCACGATTCTAGGACGTTTGGTCCCTGCAAGATTGATTTTCGAACGATTGATCCTCGGACGATTCAATATTCAAAATGAAAAGCAATTTTAAGATTAATACCTTTGTAGCGAAAAACTAAAAAAAAAACAAGAAGAAAATCCACATGTTCAAAAATGACGTACAGAGAGTATAACTCCAGAAAATGCAGTCGGAAAAATACGAATACTGATATTTTTAACTTTTTTTTATTGGGTAATAATTCAACACATTTCTATGTTGTATTTCTTATATTTCACAACATATTTCTATGTATGTTGCATGAACCAGCAGTTCATATAGAGTCCAAAAATATTTTGTTGTAAATGAGAACCAGACCACGTACGAAAGCGACGATGTTGGTGAATCATTCGACATACTAAATTTTTAGTTGATGAAATGCCAACTCATGAAAGAATGAACGAACTTTTATTGTACTTCGAACATATTATAATTAGAGGTCGGCAACTACTAGGTAGAAGCAAGACTTATGGTCTAGCGGTGTTTCCAATCCTAATATGGAATCATTTGTCTGAATTTGTCTGACAATCTGTCTAACCCACGGTTCCAAAATACTAGAAGTTCTCTTTAAATATTAAATTTTCATTCTTCTAGTAATACAGTAATACAAGAAGACCTGATGCTTATGTGTGTTGACTGCAAAGCCGAGATTCTCGGTTCGATCCCGAGCAAAGTTTATTCTGACCGTCTTCCCTCGGGAAGCAATGGCAAACTACCGAGATATCTGCCAAAAGAATCCTTCTGAAAAAGAAATAGTCACTCTGCCCTTATGTAGGGCTAAGGACTGAGAAGAGAGTAATACATTAATACTGTGGCTGGATTGTTAGAACGAAACAATCAAAACAACAATTATGTAGACTACTATTTAATTTAAAAATAGAGAAAGTAAACGTTCTAGCACACAAAATTCAAGTCTTAAAAACTGAAATAAAAAATCAAGAACATTCAAGGTTGCACGAATCCTGTTATCATCGAAAAGAAAAAAACTGTTTACAACTATCATAATATTATGAACGTCATGTCTACCTACATAAAATAACAAAGTTGGTGTCAACATCTTGAAGTCGGAATCTTTTATTAAAAATATAAACATAGATTTAAAATTTGTCTAAAAGATAAGATTTTTGATTTGCATGAAAAACTATTTATAAAAGTTTTAGGGTTACATCTTTGTAGGATTTAAAATAGTGCCAGTTCTTCTTGATTAATTAACTTTTACAGCTTATGAACACACTGTATGTATACCAAAATTCAGGTATAAAGTAATTTTTGAGTTCAAGCTTTAATTCGGTAAAAATATCTGCACAACAAACAGGTTTTTCATAAACCTCAATGGTTTAAAATACGACGTTTTCTCTTAATACCCTTTAGTTTGGAATCAGAATAGTTCTCTATTTCTCTACATCAAGATCGAAGTGACACGCGGTTAAATTTGATGAGTAAAGATTAAAATCTAGGAAAAAAAATTCTAGGATACTATAATTTCCCAGATAAGTTAATCTAATTTTGATTCAAAAAGACCAGGAAGTTTTCAGCTTTACGTAAATGAAACTAGAGTTAATTGTAATATGTAAATCCCCGTATAAAACAACCTTGTAGTTCTACCTAGGAGCTTTCCAAGTTGATAATTTTTACCCCTTTATAGAAAAAACCCCAACAGAAAAATAAAAGGTATTACTGCAGAATTTAGCTTTTAACAACTTTTTATATTTATAGGTTTCCTAAAAATAGAAATAATAAAATTGAATTGAATCGAAAAGATACACCGAAATCGAAAGGTAAGTCACAGAGGAAATAATGTGATGTCGACGAAACAGAAGATGATAGAAAATATTTGAAAGTTCCGATTGAGATATGGTGTAATGTTGAAAATAAGGGTGAGTTGTGGTATACACATTTTTGAAAACCAAAACTCAAAATAAATTGGGCGTTTACACCTCGGGTAACTTTTGACTTTATGATTTTTGGGTCCTTATTTGACAATCGTGAAAGTTTAACATGTGGACTTGAAGGTATTTTTGTTGCCAAACTAAAGGGTTTAGGTAAAAAATTTTATTTCCGAGTTAGTTTTTAGTTAAAACTGTCAAAGTGAAATTTTTGTAATTTATTGTGAAGTTTCGTGTGCATAGAACCTTTTCGTCCCGAAATACCCAAATGGTTGGTCAGAAAAATATTAAATAGGCCAATTTATTTCCAAGTTCATCAAACTCATGAGTAAGCTAAAAGCTTGAAATTAATCAACAAAGATAAATCGACAACATTTTGTTTATAATTCAATTGTGCATTATTTATAATACAATTATGAATAATTTTGATAAATAAATTCTTGGCTATCGAATGTCCCTTTGTCCTATACATTTATTGTTGATAGTGGAGAAAGTTTACAAAATAGAGTTGAAAAAAAGTGTGGAAAAAATGTGGAATGATGAAACAAAGAAAACGATAACTTACAACTAGTCCTGTTTCAACATTGGGTAATAACGTAACTTTGGATCCATCTCCAACCCCGTGTTGTAAAATATTTCCCTCTTGTAATTGTCTGCAAGGATAAACAATAAGGTTTTAATTGCTTCAAGTGGAAATTAAAAAAAAACTTACTTATCACGAAATAGTAAACATATCCGATCTCTTGGTACTTTAAGTCTTTTGGAAATGATTTTTTTAAGGTCGTCGACTGGTATGTCTTGTGATACGGTTAAATTAAAGTCTCCACCTGTGGTAGGGCTTATGTGGATGGATATTTGTGAATGTGGGCCACACCCCTGAGAAATGGGGTTAAAATTAGGTTCTGCACTGTCTTCCATTTGTGCACAGCCTTTATTTATTAATTTAAAGTCTCTTTTCGTCACTTCAACACTTTTATTGTACCTCTTTTACTTAAAACTATCCCAGACACCATTTCCAAATTCACGACACTACACAAAAAAAACAATAGGATTACGGTACTGAGCCCTGAATTGTGACATCTTAACTTTGCTTCGATTCTCCACAGAGCGCACCACCAATGAATATTATTAATTATTTTCTCTTATTTTATGTACAGGATGTGTACGGAAAAACAGATTGGAAAATAAATCAACAAATTCAGTTTTTTTTAAATAAAATCTTTATTCGAATGATTCATAATAATTAAAACGTGACAATTAAATTTTTCCATAAACTCTGATTCGGCTGACACCGCCATCAGGTGCGATGGTGATTTTTAAATGTGAAAATGGTCCCCTTTCCGCAATGCAATCGTTGTATACGTGCACGGAGTCCGCCGACAGCTGCAAAAATAATCATGTTATCCCTTAGAAATTCTACAAAATTAAATAGAAACCTTAGAAACAGGAACGACAGTTTTCCAATTGCAACTTTGCAAATTCTCAATGGCATCCGATTTCAGCAGCACTCCTTCGACCTTGATGGAATCGGGATAGTTCCCTTTAAAATGTTTGGTATCCACGTGAACAACCGCTACAGTTCCCTTACTTCCAAGTTTAAAAATCGCCCACTCCTTCCCGGGCACTTTCAGAATGCCATTAGAGTCTTCTTCCAAAATTGCTGGTCTATCCAAACGCCTGGCAGTTTCCCAACCGTCGCCCATATTTAACCCCAATTCTGGTTTTATCAAATTATTGGGGTGCCCATAGTAGGCATTAGAGAATTCCACGCAATTCGCACCGTTATCCCGAGCCATAAGATTGATTACCTTTCCGGGCCGAGAATCCCCTTCCAGAAAAATGTCACCAAAAACGCGTAACCTTGCAATTCCACCATCGGGAAACATATTTAACCGTAAATGAGTCCAAGCAACGTTCGAATCAATTTTAAAATAATTGTGTCTGGTTTCTTCCACTCCGGATCGTAAAGTCGACATCGGAATTAGTTCGACCCATTTAACTGGAATTTCATTTATAGTCTTTATTGTTTCTTTACCTGCCGCACTTCCCATCATATTTTTCTCACGTTTCGGCATGAGAAATTCATCTTAAAAATTTTTTTTTCAAGTTAAATTCAAAAATTATGTTATGACATAGGAACCTGCTAAACTGAGTTTGGCCGCTTGTATCGAAAATTTCGGAGTATAGTTTCCCGTGAAGAAAGCCGTGTCGACGTGGATGAAACGGATTACACCGGGAAGACCCAGCTTTATGATGCACCAATCGTGACCGGAACATCTTTTACGTCTGGTCTCCCAGCCGTCCATCCATTTTCCAAATTCGGTGAAAACTCCTGCCTTGAAAACTGGTTCTTCGTGCGAAAGCAAATTTTCGGCTTGAGCAAAAAAATCATCTGTTGCAAATAAAATTTTACCTCCAATCTACAAAGATTTCTTTTAAACAAAAGAGGTACGAAAATTCGTCCAATTTTTGTTTGAAATTTAAAACTTTATGGAAAATTTCGTCTGCTTTTGTTTTCGACTTGTTCAAAAAACAAACGAAACTATATAAAAATTTTCCATAAAAATTGATAAATCGCTCACTAATAATTATTATTAAGACTTACTGAGTCGGACATCAAATCATTAAATTTTATAAATTCTTTTTCCATTTTAGTATACCAGTAAGTTTGACATGACTGAACGATGTAATATAATGGAAAACTTCAAACAATATGAAATTTATAAAATGCTCCATGACGAATACAGAAAAAAAACACAATTAGTGATATGTTATCTAAATATAATATAAGCACGTAATTCAGTGAATACCAAACAATTTTTCAGGTTTTCTGTAGCTATAAAAAGGAATTATTACATATAGCAGTCAAGAAAATAACTAAAACATAGGGCGAAATATTATCAAAGACATTAGACATTAGAGAACTGTAAAAATACAAAACTATAATATGATATACGCCACCAGCGACGGAGGGATAAATTGAAGTGTAAGAAATTAAAATTTAAAAATTGACAGGTTCAATAAACGATAAAAATCAAATTTTTCATAAGCTTTTAGAAATATTATTTGCTATCATCATTTATATTTTTGTTTTAATAAATATAAATTCAATAACAATTTCAATTTATACAGCTATTAATATAAAATTATGATTGGTCATTGACTCATCAAACTTTGGATTTAAATTATTTTTTTTTACGTTTTTTCTTAGAGAAATGCTGCTTTATTCGATATAATCAAATTTAATTTGTGTAATAATATAAGCAATGGGTTACCTTCGTTTTATTGTTTTATTGGTGGTAGGATGGCATTGTTTATTGCGATATTTAAATTTTAACGAAATTTTTTTAAACATTTGGAAAAACCCAAAATTAAGAAATTTAAAACGTGCAGCAGGCGTCACCGTATCAATAAAATTAAAACATAAAAATGTTAAAGTTAAATTACGTTGACTTATTGAATAAAAAATAATTAAAATAAAAATGAAAAATTTTATTTGGTAACCCCAAAACTGGTCTTGCGCTGAGACTATGTGATCCATGTTATCGACTGCTACCTGCATGCAGCAACAACGCAACATTAAAATATTACAAAAAAATAAAGAAGAAGAAGATGGCAAATCTTAAATATAAGCAGACGACAAGTAAAATTATTAGATAAATAAAGATAATATCTAAATAAATAAATAAAATCATAGATAAAGCAAACAAGCAATTAAAATATATTTACACACATAGATATATTCAGGTCAGACGGAGTTTAATAAAATTACAGAAATAATATCTGATGATATTATTTTATATAATATCATCGGCCTAATTTTATAAACAACTACTATAAATAAACCAAACTGTTTAAATGTATCCTCCCATCGTTTTTCTTCTACTTTCACATTCGTGCAGGGTTGTTGTTACTCAAACAGTAACACCAAAACAGTTTTTAAAGTAATAAATAATCTCCAAAACTAGAACTAAATTCATAAGGATTTTTTCGGAACGGAAGTCTTTTTACCCCCCCCTCCCTGCTTTATCCAGTATGGAAATAAAAAATGTAAGTCATGAAATTCGACCCTCTCAAATAAAGTTCTATCCTACTGGAATTGAAAAGTTTTAAAACGTATAAGCGGAAATCTAGATTAAGTAATTGCTCACTCAAGAAAACAGCCTCCCAGGGCTACCGACAACTCAATCTTCCGTTAATCAAACGTAGCAAGACAATACGAATAAGAATAACCAATCAAAAGCTTTAAATAATTAATATATTTATTTTTATTTGTATTTCGTAAATTTTCAGGTCAGTAAAAGAATTGATCAATCTGAGATGAGTTACGGATAGAAGGACGGAAGGATAGATACACATAAGTTATTATTATATTTATTAATAATTAATAATATTTAATAATAATAATTTAATTAATTTAATATTGGCTGATTTTTTGTTGGTAAAAAATTGACCAATTAAAGATGCGGCACGGATAGATGCAGATCGGTCAGTACTACTATAGTATTAATAATTAATTAAGAATAAAAATATTTAATAATTTTATTTAGTAAAATTTAATTCTCTATGAACTGTCACCATAGTGCAGCTATATTGATACAAAATATTTTTTCTGGCCAACTCTGGTGGCTAACCATATCGTCAACAATCCGTCAGTTAAATAATTTTTACTTATCGTAGTACTTATCTTATCGGTAACTTTCTTTTGTTTGTCTTCTCATTCCTCTGATTTGATTCTTACCTGAAAAGGGAAGATGGAAAAATGTCTGAAAACATTTAAAAATGCAAGATGTAGTCTTAGCTAAATCAGAGAAATGCGATGTTAGTAATTCATCACAATTCGGCAATAACTCTTTCCTTATCTGGTTCCATTAAAACCGGTAGCTTTATTTTATCAATTAAAACAGCTTAAAGTTTTGGATAAAAGCTTAAAATAATATCTATGTATCTAAAAATAAAAATAATTCAACTGGGTGCAGATAGATTGCGGTTTTATGCAGATACGGTTGTGATATTCTGCATTATGATATTCTGTTTTGGAAAAGCACCGCTTGAAAGTAGCTGATTTTCGGCAATAATAAGTTAGAATCTAGTTTATATAAAAATTTAACGCTATCTAAAAGTAGGAATTAACGTGAAGACATCCTGTATATAAGATTCAGAATTTTGTTGTCGATTTCGTTTTCGTACTTTCGGACCTTTAATTTGAACTTGACTTCTGAATTTTTCGACGAAATATTAAAAAAAATTCGCGTTTGAACGCTATATCGTGTTTTCGAAGGGGTCACCAATTGCGAGTGCTAATCGCAACTTGCATTGTTCGACTCTCGCGATAAAACAAAAAATGAACTTAATTGAATAATTTTTGGTGGAATTCCCCGTTCCCGTTTTTCGGTAAAGTCAAATTAAATATTTAGAGTCGGCACTTATTAATATTAGTCGCAATCGATGTGACTGGACGGAGACGATGCGCTGTTAGCAATAAGAAGTTTGAGGTTTTATTAAAATATCAATTATTTATGAGGTATCGCACTTGTTGAGTAAATAAATTAAGAATGAGTTAATTGTATCGACCGCATTTTGAGACACCGAAAGTGGAATTACATTATAGGTAATAATATTACGAAAGCGTTCGAACAAATCCTCGGGCTAAATACGACTGAAATTGTTAGTTTTTAAAAAATATCGCATGCACATATTACTGATATTGTTGTTAAAGTAACCAATAGAAATGTAGAAAGGAATTCCAACACTTTCTAACCATAAGTAATTGAAAGCAAACAGTCTCGTGTTGACTAACTCCGTACCACGAAAATTCGGAAGTCTTTTGCTTTCATTTAAGTTTTATGCTTGGTGCTGTTGTTACTCAACATTTTTTAGTTTTTTCAATTTTTCGTGTGCGTATATTGGAATTTTTAAAGTGACGGCATTTTTTATTCGGATACGCTCGTTCGCTTTTTACGTAATTCTTGGCCAACATCTCTGCCTCCACCTGTCTTAATAATCTTACGTAACAATTAATAATTAACAGGAATGTTTTTATTTCGTCCTTTTAACTTCTCCGGTCCTTCTTTAATTTCCCTAATTTTTTAACGAGCGGTCAATTTAGATTGGGATCAATCGATTTATACATAAGTTACGTTATCATTACTTTCGATTAAATAATAAATGAGGATACTTCCTATTCGTAAACACACATGGAAAATGTTGAATGATTATTGACACTTTAATCCTACACAAAACTAACACATCACAATCATTAAATTTTGACATTTATACGTTCGAGTTTGGAAAATTCATTTTTCAGCTTTCTTTCCATTTTCATCCATATTCGTGCGATACCTTGCCATGGAAGAATCGAATATACGGACCCCGGGTGATAATAATTATGTCGGCGGGCTGGATAATAATCGACTTCAGAAAATGTTCAGTTGGAGTAACAACGCGAGAGGGTAAGTTGATTTTTTCATTTTTTTTATTTCTACAAAAGTTTATTAAACTGAAGTAATCGTTAAAGCAGGTATTTAAAAGCCTCCCAGCGGAATAGGGGAACTTTTTCATTTTTTTAAATAATTCCCCAGGCATTCCACAATAATTACAATTATTTGAATAAGAAATTTTGACAACTTTTTATTTTAGCTCGTCATTTCCGCTTATATCTGCCGCTATTTTTAAATTTAAATTATATTCCAAAAATACTTTGAACAATTGTTTAGGATTGTGGACAATGATTCTATGATTTTTTTAAATTTTTTATCGTGAGGGGGGCGGTTTAGTTTATAGTAATAGCATTCCGTAAGAGATGTCGTAACTTACCATTAAAGAAAGATGTTTTTACTTTTTAAGAAAGGAAAACTTTTAAAATGTTTTGCTTTTATTCGAAAAATTACTTTGATATGCTCCAAATATTGTAACAGTTCATATATTAATTTACTTATAATAACGCAGAATAATAATTATAATTAATAAAATTTACAATAAAATATTAATAAAATATCCGAAATGCTCGCATTTATTTTTAAGTTTCAAATGGAAGCATACATATACTGCAGTATTGATACTTTTTTTTTAATTTACTCTTAAAGATCTAGGGGAATTTTCACAAGTTTATATGGATTAAGTCAGAAAACGTAGTTTCTAGTCAAACAAAAAGAAAATTGTAAATCAGGCAAAATTTATAAATTATGCATTTCTAACAATATAAGCCCCAATTGAATATGGTATGTACTTTATATCGGTCGAAAGAGCATACAAATTAGACTTCAATCCAGCAATTAAAAAAATTTACCAAGTAGCAGAGAGTTTTCTTCTTAGCTTCTACGAGACACGGAACTGCAGATTTCCGTTACATAGTCTTCTGATGGATATAAAATCAATAATTTAATCAAAACTTACCCCACTACCAACAATACAGCTTAATTTATAATTTCGTACTTTCACAATCCGGATTTCAATTCATAACAACTAAAAGTAGGCTCTAACTGCAACGGATTTTGCTATCTGTGACTAGGACCTTATGTCAAATTTTTGACAGGTCAGAAGTAATCCACAATCCGCTATCCAAATTTAATATTTAAAGTGTAAAAATTGAAATTAAAATATAATCTAAAATTCAGATTTTGAATGATCGGAAATGACTTTTGTTTTGGTGCGCCATCTCCCGTTTGGGATTAAATACTTCTTCGGATTGCGTTCATTTTGGTTTCCAATTAAATTTTAGGTAATTTTTTTTAACTTCCAAGATTCTACAACCAGCCTGGGAACGGGTTTTTCTAGTCTGCATATTATATTATATATGTATATATATTTTTTTTTAAGTGAATACTTACCTTTTAACGAACACCATTTTCTATGATGCGGCGGCGGCTTGCATCTGACGCAAATGCCAAGGTAATAAACGTTTTTGTGCGGAAATCAAAGTTCGTTGTTTTAGTTACAGGCATCATAGGAAATAAACCTATAATAAATTAACGTTTAATTTCTAAATTTAATCTTTTCTTCCGAGAGTCAGTCGTATAGAATTAGAAGCAGAAAACATAAAATTTTTAAATTAACATTTTTTAATAAATATCGAAGAAAAAAAATTAATTTTGGTTGCACAGTAATCTTCTCGTTCCATAGATACCAAAAAAAATTCCCGTGGGTTGAATTGGCGAGCAGGAATCTACAAAACAATTAAAATCAATGTTAATGTTCGACGTTGATAGTGAACACCCGGTATATAAACATGTAAATTAAAATTTTACTATCTTTTATAATAATAACGTCTGAACGTAAACACGGAACTAAAACGGCTAAGATTAGAATTATACGAAAATTTTATAACGAGTTTTGTCTGAAGCATTGTAAAAAACCACATATTTTATCCTTCTACCTAAGATACTACTCATTTCATCATTTTTTTGTTTCAATTTAAAAAAGTTATTTGTGTGTAGGTTAAAATTTAAACCTGCCGAATTCTTTTATTCCCTTTAGCTCTTTTGGTATCAGAAAAATCTGTACCTAGACCGACTGTTCAAAAAATTTTCGCGTTGTTATATTATATTTTTGTCCTAGGGCGATAAAGTAAATTTTTACGTGCTAGGGCGCTAAAATAAAAACTATGAAAATAACCAGCCATTTGAACCCGGATCGTAAATGCGTAAAAGCCATCTCTGTTGTTGAATAATAAACTATGCTTGTTTTTCTAAGGTTTTTCTTATAAAATCTTGTTTGACATTAATAAATTTTAGTAAACAAAAAGTTAGCCTTGTTTTTTTGTCGGAAATGTCACCAAATTTAAACTGTTTACTATTTTCACCAAAAATTAAAACTGGTTCATATATAGGGTGTTCGGAACGGAAGCTTAACATTTCGTTACGTAAATAGCATGAAACATAAATGTATTCAATTTGTTATGGGAATTACAACGACCAAACGAGTAATGGCGAAAGTTATCCGAATTTCATTTGTAAGTTGGAATAAAATTTGCAAATCAGAATTCCGATTTAAATTTGTGTTTCCTGTACGATGAGGTAATCAAGGTACGAATTTTAATTATTCATCGAGAATATTTTCTGTGTTTTCGTCGCTATTTTCGTATACCACTTAAATAAACAGGTCAATGTGCTGTACATTATTGAAAATTGAATCACCCTACTTAGAAAGTTTGGTCTAAAATGACAACAGTTTTTCAATTAAATTATAAACTTGAACCATTTCTCATGCTGTGCTACTTGGGTCACGCAATATACCTTTACCGAATCAAGAATGCGAAGGGTTAATAATTAATAAGTTACAGTTAAAGATTCGTGAGTCCACGTGTCTTTTTTTTATAAATATTACGATGATCAAACAAAATTTCTCATTTGCCTTGGTATTAATTAATATATCGGCTAGGTTTTTACTTTCGTTTTTATCTCGCTCTATTTCGTTCATATCGACGATCTTACAATTGAAATTTTTTGAAATTTGAAATTGAAAGACACTAAATTTTGATTATTAAAAATATTTAAGTTTCGTGTTTGCCGAAAAAAACGACATAAAACTGAGAGTCTGAGATGTGTCCGCCTAAGGGTTTATCTGGAGAAAGTATTTCACAAGCCATTTCCTACTTGTTTGCCTATAAAAGTTCTTACATAATTCCATATTATTCATATAATAATTATGATAACTGGTCCATGTTAAATCGTAATTTAATCGCCTGTATCTTACTTAACTTGGTCCGGTGTTGCTGCGAACAAGATGTTTTTGGAGAATTACATTAAATTTTGAAGTCTTTTTTTTTTTTAAAGGCCACCGATAAGGAAATTTTCTCACTATAAAACTAAACAGGTATCGTTTGTGTCACAAATTATTCATTTAATAGGATGTATTGTTCGGGTCGGCTATATCTTTTGAATTTTATTCCGTATAAATTTTGTAAACCAATGACCCACAGTATGTAAGGAAAATTTTGTTTATAATGTAAACAGCCGAAAAACAAAGGCTGAAAACTTACATTATTTTTATTCTAATTTTAAGGTCACAGAAACTCAGTAACCGCAATATTTGAAATTTAATTGCGGCCCCATAATATATTTTTTCCAATGTATTGATGTAAGATTGCCATACATTCTTAGTTAGAACGCCTGTAAGTTATTCTTATAAAATCTGTTTATTAAATTATCCCGATGACAAAATTTAATAGTGACACTGATATTTCTAAGAATGTTGGCAATGTAAAATAACGACAAAATAGAATAACCTGTTTTAAGGTTAAAAGTAAAATTTTGGTGGTAAATATTAATTTGTCCATTTTTTTATAATAGATTATTATGCACCGTAAAAGTGAGAAAATAAAGTAACACTCTAGGAAGGACACCTAAAACTTACTTGAATGTTAATATGGTTTCCTTATATTCCTAATAGGTTAAATATTTTACGATACAAACAGAAAATTCAAATTAAAGACACAAATCTAATTTCTTTTAAAAAACCCAATGCCAACCCTATATTTAAAGAAAAGTACAACTGACACAGATAAGCGCCGCATACGGAATTAAAAATCATAGTGTAACTTCTTCAATCTAACATAATTGTCCTGCCTTTTCATCAGACTTACAACTGCGTATCTATTTATCGCTAAAAAATGAAAACAAAAAGTATACAAATAAATCAATTTCATTACCCATAATTACATCCCTAATTTTTACACCAAACACAGGTGGTTTATAAATTTTCATCCTCGAGATTAAAAATAACTAACGTTACAAAACAAAACTCAAAAGCATTAATAAGAGGCTGGAAAGAAAATGATAGAATATAAAATAATTAATTTACCTGCAAGACATCGAAAACTCGAGCAATTACGTTTCGGTGCTTGAGAACCTTAACAATTGTCTAATCTGAATTACAATTAATGTTTTCTGAATTACGAAAATAATTGTTAAAGGACCGGCCGCTGACGTCAGGGGCCGGCTATTTCAAAAAATAGCGCGGCTTTAGAAGCCAATAAAAACAGCTCAGTTGCCAAGTCGAAACTGTTGAAAGTTGGTATGGTAAGATAGATAACGTGATATCTAGTATCGTTTTGATATTCAAACAGCTGATCTTTAGTTTCAACAACAGCGCATAATTATGGTTAATTTTCATTGGTCAATCATGGCGCTCAGTTTAAATACTTTTTCAAATTTCAAAAAATGTTGAGACCAACCGCAATTATACAGATAAATAGCATTTTGAGCATAGTTTTATGTTCATATAGTATTTTAAAAATCTGTGCCTAGTGAAACTCGTCCATTCCTTGTAGGTTTACCCATTCAAGTACTAAACATATCGCACAATATGCTTGACTGCGATATTCCATCAGAAACAGATATTTCTAATGTAAAAAATTAAAATTTTAAAATTGCATAATTTAAAGGTTAGCCATAAATTTTCTTAACATTTTTCAAGACGTTAAGTATTTTCTCAATTAAAATTATAAAAATTTAATTGAATTAAATTCATTATTTTTTTTTAACTTTAAGTAATAAATAATATTTTTTAGTATTATCATTATTATTCATAATTTAGTGTTATTTATTATCTAGCAGGTACGTAATAACTAATAAATAACTGAAATAAAAAAGTTTTAATTGACTTATTTATTAACAGTTTTCTTTTACTATTACGATTTTCTTTTGTTTGTTTCCTTGACTTTTTGTTGCTATAAATATAGTAAAATCAATAAAAAACTAAAATAAAATATAATAGAAAATATGATGACAGAAGAGCAACGATCAACTTTTGTTTTTCTTATAGATGCCATCTTGGATGTTTATAATATTATCTTTGAATACAATAAAGTAATTTCCCTATTCAGATTCTTTTGTTTTACAGTGTTTACATAACAATGCTTTTCAAATAAAATTAATTCGTTTTATTTAAACATTTTAATTTTGAATCTCGGTGTTTACACTTTTGTTGTATACTTGGAAAATACGATTTTCGATTTAAAATAATACAATAAACCAGAAAATTAATTTTGATTACCTTGACGTTTTGTCAATTCTTCAAATTAGCGATTCAAATGAAGAATTTTCACCAATAGGTTTAAACATTGTTTTATTGGAAATAAAAAAAAATTGTTTTGGTGCAACGAAGTACATAACTCTCTTTGTCCTAAGTTCGAAGCAATACTGAAAACTAAAATTCACTGTTTATTTATAAAATTGAAGGACCAGGTTTAGTACTGCAAGATGTTTACTAAAGCCATTATCGCGCTTTGATAAAGTATTCTCGTTTAATGCCATAAAACTTAAATAGTTTAATTAATTCAATGATTTAGACTATTCTTTCGTTCATTGACGTTTGCTACCGATAAATATACACAAAAATGATGAACTTTAACCGCAAAAAGTAGTTATCTAAAAGTTTAAAACTATCAGTTCGAATTCAAAATTCAAGTTGAACTTTAGTGAAAAAAAACGAGAAACAGTGAAGTAAACGGATATAATTCAAAAGAGCCGGTAAGATTTTCTTTTGTATCTTGTTATATTTTAAAGACATGAACTTAGAGTTTAGAGTTGTCGTGTTTGGTAGTTAAAGAGGTTAAAGGTTATCGTAAGAACAATCCAGGAGTACCTAACATTTTCAAGTATTTGGACGCAAAAACCCGGACAATGGTAAGGTAATTATGCTAAACTTGATGTTTTACGACATAATTATAAATAATTTTTTGGTTTTTTATTAACACAGATAATTCGTAATTATTGTTTTTAAATTTATTTACCTAAATGTAACTTAAAAGATATATCTTTAATTTTTAAATAGTTATACTCTAGCCGAAGAGTTAAAATGTCAAATAATAAGAAACTGTACTGTCAACTTACCAAAATCCACAAATTATATTTTTAATATTGAATATCATAATATCATGAATATCATGATGCTATGTTGCGCTGGATGGCGCAGGTGGGGTGGTGATTAATATTTAGTAAAATTTTTAATTTTATTCTTTTTCAATGAAAGTTTTACTTTTGCTATTGAAACAGTTTCTTAAGCATTTTTTTGAAAACTTATTAGGTTTCGACCTAAAGAATTACTCATATTATTATAATTTTGTTCTTGCATATCTTGAATCAATCTTGAATTAATATTGTACTGATATTAGTCAAGTTGGCGGCCCCTCAATTAAATTCTCAGTCGAGGTTAAATAAAAATCAAGAAAGATTCACAAATTTTTAGTATTGATGAATAATTTCATAAATTCAACGACTTGTTTATTAATAATATTAAATTTATTTTCAAAACAAAAGATACAAAATTAATTTTTTAAAAATTTGATAAAGCTTTTTTTGGTGCATAGCTGATGGGCTCAATACAAAATAATATTAAATCTTCCAGGCGAAACGATTTAAAATTTTTATATAATTAAATCTCGTTAATCTAATTATGCGCGTCAGTAACATTTTAACATTTAAATTTGAGAAATTTAAAAATACAAAAAAATTTAAATTGGAAATTCGAATATTATTTTTACAATTTTTTTATTTTATCGAAACCTTTCGGTCTGGAATTAATTTTGTATTACTGTATATTGAAATAAAGGGGACTTTGAGAAAATTTGGAAAATCTGTAGAATTTCACAAATGAATATCTGATGTATAAGAATTTATGTGCGAATTCTTACAGAATTCCTTTGTAAAAATAGAGAAAATTCATTAGGAAATCTCGGAAATCAAAGAAATATCTAGGAAGTTTAAAGAAATCTGAGAAATTCGTAGAAAATCCAGGAAAATCTTTAAAATTCTTTTGATTGGGAATCTAATGTAAAAAATATTACGTTTAGATTTTTTATAGAATTCGTTTGAAAAGTGAAGGAAATTATTTAAGAAATCCAAAAAATTTAAGGAAATTCTAAGAAACCCAATAAACTAGGACTAAATTTAAAAAAATCTGATAAACTCTCATAAATGAAAATCATGAAAATTTAAGAAATACTTAAGAAATTTTACAAAATCGGAGAAAATCATAAGAAATTCAGAAAAATCCCAAAAAATCAAAAATGAAAATTTAATAGATATATGTATTATAAAAATTCATATTAAGAATTTTTTTGTAAAAGTGAAGGAAATTCTTTAGAAAATTCCGGATATTTAAGAAATACTTGGGAAATCTAAGGAAATCCATGAAAATCTTTAAAAATCTCTTAAATGAGAATTTAATGTAAAAAATGTTATATTGAGATTTTTTAAAAAATATTTTTTTACAAGTGAAGGGAATTCTTTAAGAAACCTCAAAATTTTAAAGAAATTTTAGAAAACCCAATAAACTCAGAACTTTCCCGTTAAATAAACTTAGTCTATTTAAAAATGAGTTTTAGCTTTAGATTTTTAATTAGGTCATTTTTCTTACGTAAAATTTTATTCTGCCAATTTTATTACTAATAAATAGTATCTACTTTGTTCTGTAATTATTATTAATTATACTATTCGATTATTTTAAAGATCGACGTAATTTGACGTCAGCATCTATTGCCGTCTGTAGTAATTGCTGCAAATTAAAAATGGAACTTTCTGCCAAATATAAAATGTAAAATAAAATTATTTGAATAAACAACAATAATTATAAAATTTGTCAAGTCCGGGGTTGGCTCATAAAAAGCATGATAGTATGCCTCTTCTTTACAAACCCCAAATGTTTTTTCCATTTTCAAGTTATTGCTAACTGAAAGTCAATTTCACCATTACATGCATTTTCTAACTTTTAAGAGATGTGTGCTTATTCGACCATGTCGAGTTGAAGCTACTCTGCACTTTTTATTCTATTCTTTATTTCTTTCTCGATGACTCCATCTCTTTTTTATATGATTACGTCGCATTTCTTTATTTCACTTACAAAGTTCAGCAAAATTTCTTAATGTTAATGTAAAAAACCTGGTACCTACTCAAAGTGCAAGAAGTTTTCAATAACAAAACCACGCTCGCTACGCTTCGTTTGATCTAATTTCCAATTAATACATTAATTTAATTTATAAAATAACTTAAAAAGTTGAAGGCTACAAAAAATAGAAATTGGCGTGGAATTTTACTAAAAAAAAAAATAGTGCTTTTATTTGCTGAACAACTGAGACGGCTCATTAATATCAAACTTGTGTCATATTTGTACGAGTTGACCCATAATTGCAGAGGTGCAGTAAATAAAAATTGCACTTGGTTTCAACAAAATTGTTATTAAATATTGCATAACTTCAATTTGAGTATGGACATTCGGACAAAGGTTAGGATGTGAGGATTTTGCTCGTCGGTTGCTAATTTAGAAAAACTTTATTATGTAAGCTTTTAAACAAGTAGCCAACCTTTAGTGAACATTCCTATAAAATTGCATAATTGGTGAAAGCAAATGTTTAACGATATTTTCAGTTTGTAGTCTTTTTAAGTGTTTCCATAAATTCAAAACTAAATTGGGTGGCTCGAAAATTTCGCGAGTACAATTCTGGTTCGACTAATTTAAAAAAAAACGAAATTCATATTACAAGCTTATCGCAACATCTAAATACATAGTACTTCACAAACATATAAATCCATTATTACCATATTAAGTATATTACAAAAGTTTATAAAATATCACAAATTTTAATAATGTAAGCTAGAAGTTAAACAAAAAAGAAATAATAATTATATTTAAGCATTTGGTAATCGACTCGTTGAGAAAAAAAACTGACCTGTATTGGTTATGACGTATGTACGTGATCATAATAATTGATTTGATATAATATTATAATATACGTGTTCGATATTTAAAAAACCCACGTTGGATTTTCAAATCGCTGTAATGAGACAAACAGAATATAATTCCATTCCCCCTTCCATTCTATGACTATAATAATAATTAAAAACTATAATTAATAATTTTTATTATATTATAAAGCCACGCTTTCCTTAAAAAAGTAGAAATAAGGAAAACACCAAAAATAAATTACCTTTCTGGTTACTTTCATTGGACAGAGATGAAATGACAAATTGTTAATGTAAATGAAACACTTTAATTACGTTTTATAATTTAACAATTATTTTATAATAGCAATGCAAATTAGTTTTTCGAAAAAATCGCTAAGTGAGTTTTAATTCCAAAATTATTTCGAGTATACAAATCCACTCGACTTAAAAATTTGTAATATTTATTTAACTACAAAATGTTACGTAATTAACGCGACAAATTTGGAAATGGGTTAGTAGTGTTACTTAATTGTGAAATTGCAATAAGTAAATTTAGATCTGCGTGAAAGAAATTTTTAACTCGCTATTAAGATTTTTTGCAACCATATTTTTTGCTTAAGTTGTGAACAAAAAATTTATTCTGTTTAAAAGATAAAATCGTGAATCCGATCGAAACAGATCATTTCTCAAGATTTTTTTATTCAAAACTAATTGATAATCCATTTTGTTTGTTTTTAAAGACGTTTTGCAATAATTTTAACTTAATAAATTAGACAGATATTAGGTGTAAGGGGAAGCAAATCAAACAAATTAACTGCTGGCCAACGTTTTGAACTATATATTAATCCATCCTTCAATGGTACAATGTAGCACCTCTGTTTTTATATTTCAGCCCTGAGGTTGGATTAATATATAGTCCGAAACGTTGGCCAGCAGTTAATTTGTTTGATTTGCTTCCCCTTTACACCCAATATTCGTCTAATTTAGTAAGAAGGAGCAAGGGAAAAATTTTGTTTACATTCCAAAGTTTAACTTAAATTAACATAATTAATTTGTTAAAAGTTTAATTTTTATTTTGGACTTTCCTGAAAATAAAATAAAACTGAAAATTTTGTGTGAATTGTCTGGAAGGTATGAATATTTTCCGGTGTCTCAGTAATGGTAAAGAAAAGTCTTGCTGCCAGTCAGCAGATTTTTTGTATTGTTTTTGGAGGCTAGCGGTCCTTAAATTTTAACTCAAACCAACTCTGTACAAAATATTCTCACCTACTTTTCAACTGAATTATTATGTCCCCACTATATGTTACGACAGAATACACCAGAAGGACGGTATTTTAGTTCCCAAAATCTGGTTATATATTTTGTGATCGATTTTATTAAATAGGAACATTTCCCTATTTTAGGATTTATATTATAGATTTTTTTCTATGACAGGCATTAAACGGGGGAGAACTTGCTCCATTTAAACCTTATAATTTCTTAAGACACATTTTTATGTTTAGACCACGAGGTATTGTTCGAACAAATTTTTTCTCCTTTCTTCGAAAGCGAAAAGTTTTTTTAATGTAATAATTTAAAAAAGTAATACTTTTTTTTACAATACATAAGAATTTTTTTCGAAAATAATTGTCGTGTTTTTTCCATGCAGCTTGTTTATAATTACAACAAGGCTGCACAACATAATTAATTTACTGGCGAAGGTTCCATCTTTAGTCATCTATTGAAATTGCTATAGAATGCATTTATTAATTGAACAGCTTAAAAGTGAAACATCAGTGGATTTTTCAAAATTGATCGCACTTATGGTTTTGGAAAAACATTTCTGATTTTAAATACCTACTAAACTACAATTCAGTGGTTCCATCAATTTATTTATAAATTTGTGCAAACTTATAAGGTAGGCGATTCAATGTTCAACAAGTTTTTAATCTATTAACTTTTCAATTATTACAATGCACAAAAAATCAGGTTCGACCTCACACGATGAATTATTTTATTTTATTCCAACTTATTGAAATAGGGGGGGGGGGGGGCTAGTGCAATTGGTGTTCTGATAACTGACTTTGTTACTGCTGTTTTTAACGTTTTGCAAGTCTAATGATAAAGTGATTAATTTTTCCTGAAATAGAATGTAAATTTTTTACTATATTCTAAACACAGACTTACTATTATTGTCAATTCGGAATCATCTTCTATATTATAGCAAACTACTGGCTATCAAAATTCCAAGTTATCAAGAATCCCTAGATTTTTTCAGGTTCTCCCTGAAAAATTTTCACAAAAATTCAGCTAAATATAAATTTGAAATAAAGTGTTAAACTTCTATATACCGGATGGACAGCCTCACACCCGAACATATAGGGAATTAACATAGAAAATTGTTATTTTTTTCAATTCTTTTTTTTCGTTGATCTCGCGGTAGATAAGTAGGATAAGTAGGAGGATTTTCATTAATAGTCACTTTAGATTAAATATTTACCCCACTCCGCTAAAAACTAAGATTTAAATATGTATTGTAACGAAAATTAAAACGTTTATTTATTTCTAAAAGGGCTAATACAAATATTTACAGATACGATTAATAACAATTACTAAACTAAGATTAACACTAACACTAATTACACTACAATTTATTTACACTATAATTTATATTTAACACTAGGTCTATATTTATTTAAACACTCGGTATAACGTTATCACTTCACTGTATTTATGTTCACTTGATTTATATTAACAGTCGCGCGTTCAAACTGGAATTGATTCGTGACAGGAAATCGCGCAGCCTTCCAGAAAATTCCATAACCATCCAGGAATTTCTAGTCACTTCTTTGCGCTTCTCGATTGATATCGAAGCATTATTTGAATGACTAATGATGTTATCATGCATGACTCATCACACATGACGTCATACATTATTCATCAAATATAATTAGACGTTCTTTCGTAACAGTATCTATGATGAATAACAGTGTTGAGACAGGCTCGGTTTAGTGACCTGAGTTAATTTGAAATTTTTCTTGTCCTCTTTAAATCCAAAATGTAGTACCTACACTGTTTTATCTCTTTGGCCAAATTAATTAATTAAATTATTTATTTTTTCAGAGAATTGTAAAGGAACGGCTGTCGGGCTTTAAATTATTCTATTTTTTTTTCGCAGCAAATCAATAAACGCTCTGGAATAATTTCAGTATTTGGTTTATTCTATGAATTATTAGTAAACACTAGTAAATAAATCATTTACCAACCAATTTGCTTATAATATGAGCGATTGACAAATAATAATCAAAATTATCAAATAAGTGTTAAATCGACAGGATATCAATCTCGAAAATTGACTAAATTGTCAAACGTCATCATCAAATAGAAAATAAACTTACCAACGATAATAACATGGTACTTCAAGTATTATTCTAGTATACTGGTTGTTATTGATGCTTAAATAGTTATCTTTGTATCAAGAGCGTCGAGTATCAATTTATTTTCCATAATATTTATTTATTTAAAAAGAAAGTGCCAGACAGTAAGATTAACTACTAAAATTGTAGTCTAAAATATATGTTTAAAAAATTTGCAATTTTCACATGGCCAGTCCGCTCCTGTCGTCGTGTTATTGTTTACAAAATTATCATAATCTGTAATTAATTTCGCTCATGGTGGTCAAGTGGAATGTATAATTACCATTGTCAATACGACGTTGACACTTAAATGATGAAATTTGCATTCGATATCGATTGTGTACAGAAAAACTGCAAGCTTAATAATCTTTTCCTGTAGCAGCTTCAAATTCTAAACAAATGCATTTTTATTGCATGACTAGATTAAAAATTGTCGTTTAAGAAACCTGTCCATAATTTTATTGTTGCGATGTGTTTATTGCCGTATACTTAAGGTAATTCTAATAATTATTTAAACAATTTATTTTTTATTGACGCTTTTTATGTTTTATTGTCGTCAGTTCGTTCCGAAGGCATGTAATATGCTAATTATAAAATTACAACGCAAAGTCTGCGTTTACAAATGCACAAATTATTTTTCAATTAATTAACAGATGGCATGATTTTTTTCATATTTTCAATATGTTTTTAACCATATTAACAAATTTATTTAAAGATGGAATAGTATCCACTTTCTTAATTGTATTGAATAACAATTTGTTACATAAATTTAACTTTCGTTATCTTCTTTAACAGCAAAACTACATTAAAGTGAAACAGAAAACAGTTAATGCTCTTAATTTGTATATACGCGAAAGTTTCACCATCGAGTACATCTTCAGCACTTCAACTTGAGCACGCACATTACATAACCTTTTATTTCCTATTAATAAATTTATAAAATCTAAGTAGTTTGTCAATATTGCATATTATAGTATGTTGTTATAAAATATTTTAGGAAGTAAAACTTTTAAACTTTCTTCGGTGTTAAAATTCGGTTATATAACACCAAAAGGCGAAAAATGTTATCATATTCACGCATGATTTTTAATATAGAACAAAGTTACTTTTTTTTTATTTCGTAACGAAACCGATGAACTTTTGTTTTTGATTTTTAATACACTTCCTGTGCATGTATAAGGTTATACCCTTTTTTTCATTTGAAAATTATAACAATTTCATATTTCGATTAATTATGTCAACAATTACGGTTATTCCTGTTCGACCTTGCAAAAAAAAAATAATTCGAATGGCCTTAAACAAATGAACGAAGCTAAAATCATTTGATGTTGCTTTGCATAGTTGGGCGAGATGTCCCAAGAAAAGACAGTTTTTACACTTGGAAAATAAAATACATAAACGGAAATATTCATTTTATTTGTCCCATCTTTGGCCGTCAGCAATAATTTGCTTCATAGAATTTTATCGCCCGTGTGACATAACTTTTGCATTAAAAATTAACAGATTGCAGTTAATTGATTTTTTATTTTTAAATGGAAAATCGTATTGTGTGTATGTATATAATCTACTAAACGTAATTTACAAAAACTAGCTGCAATTAAATATTATAATTAACTTATATACTATATTTTTAATAATTTGCATCGCCATACATGTGATATATTTTATGACGAACATTTGATTACTCCTAATGATATGCTGAAATCGATTGAAACTAAATTAAGAGACACACAGTGCCCGTGTCAATTAAGTTTTTTTTTTCTAAATTGGTTTGGTGCTAATTCATCTTTAATGGGATAACAAAAAGTAATTGAAGGTTGCAAATAAAATAAGCGACCAACACTGAAATTTCAAAAAGTTAGCAAAGATATAAAATTATAATTTTTATGCAATTTTAAAATTGTCTCCTTCTGTGATGTAAGAACTCTTAAAGTTCGTTTAAATATTAAAAGAAAGCAAGTAGTATAATAATGTTATCGTAGCCGCTATATACCTGTGCGAAAATAAAGTGTGAAAATATCTCAAATTACCAAAAAAAAGTTGAAAACTTTTTCAAGAAAAAGCGATAAAAAGTGAAAAATAATTTTTATAAATATGAATTTGGAATTTAAAAAAAAATCGCAGCGCTTTGCAAAAATTCCACATACTATTATAAAAATTATTTTTCAAAAATACTGTTAATTTATTTTCCAAGCCAAGGAGTTTTTCTTTTTTTGTTCTCATAAAAATCTCGTAAATGGAAATCTGATGTACAAAAATTGAAGTTCAGTTTTTAGAAGTTATATTTAAATTAATTAAGTAATTGACGACCTTAATCGATATGATCGCGTCTAAAGTCGCCATTCAAGAAAAATAACTTAATTTTCCTTGACCAATTTAATTATAATACTTGGCGTCCTTATTTATTTTTGATTTTATGTTTTCGATTATTCACAATGGTTTTCGCGATGGTTCGTATCCGAAAAATTGAAAACGCAAGTGTTAATTTGTTTCAAGGTATACATAAAATCGACGGTAGTGAGGGTACCTAACGACTTGAGCATTGAAATTGGAGATTTCAACGATCAGTCGATCAACAAACCGCGCTCAATGTAAATCCTTGGAACAAATTCGCGGTATATACGAAAGTGAATTTAGTGATTTGAAAAGTGAAGTTGGTTTCTGAGTTTTTTTTAAACACGCAAATGCGAGTGCTTTAATTTCTGAATGATCACTTCTTTTAGTGTTTTTTACGCTTTATTGCATAATAATTTAAAAATAATTAATTTAATGTGTGTTATTTAAAATATTTACATAACCTACCTCTACTTTCGAAATATTGCAACTTAAGCAATTGAAACCTGCTTACAATTGCAGTTTTTCTGGTTTTTTAGTTGTACTTAAAAAATTTTGTGTTGCACACTCAAAAAATAACCGAAAGCGTAAAATTAACTAAATTTGTGATTTTTCCTCGTCTTCAGATCGAATTCTCAAATCTGACGTCTTGACTGTTAACTAAAATGATGAACAACTTTAACATCATGTGCAATTTATAGTGAAAGTTTTGTTGTGTAATAATCAACTTTTACATTTCATTTAATTTATTAATCGTTCGTTTAACACTTGGCAAATAATATGTTAATAACGTAAGTTATCTTTAATTTTATTATAGATTTAATATATACCACCCCGTGGAAAGCCTCTTGTCGGTCGGAGAAAATTACTTTTACGTCATCGAAACAAGTCAATTACGCCTTAAAATTTCTTAATTACACCTTTTGTAATTTTTTTTAAAATAATCTTGTCGATCGAGAACCGCCTAGGTGAAACAGGTAAATAAAACTTGGATGCAAGGACAACAACTCTTGAAATCGACTTTGTAACTTTAACTTGTTTCTTTGTCTAAATTAAATTTTTAGCTGGATAAAGTGCATTTGGGGATGGGGTTTCAATCTCGCTCGAAAGACGGAACGAGATTTTTATTCAAATCTTAACATATTACTCAGAATTTATATCGCCGCCATCGCGACCGGTTTCCTACCGAATATATATGTTCATAATTAATTAATTTTTTTGTATTATTTTAAAAATTTTCCACTTTTTTTAAATTGTGATACGGTTGAGAGGAAAAGCATAGCGGCGGCCTAATGCTTTTCGTGATTTTATTATTATTTTTAGAAGCGATTTGCTAAATTTTTTAAAATCAAACTGTTTAATATGATTAATAATTTCTCTATCAATATAGAGTTCTCTAACCTATTAATATAAATCAAAAACAAAATCATGTTCCATTTGGTTTTTTTTGGGAAGTAAAAATATAATATCTTTTTACATTTTACCACCGATAACATTGGCCAGACTTTTTCGTGGGAAATTGTTTTTTTTTCTCTCAACGAATTATAATTTCAGACGAAATTCATTTTGTTTTACTTGCAATTACAATTAAACAATGAACTACGATAATAAAAAAAAAAATAGAAAGAGAAAGAACTTGGTGAGAAATTTCCTCGAGCGATTAACATAATATTATATTATATTGATTTTACTTCATTACGTAAATTAACCTACGTCAGTTTCTTGTAAGTTTAATTACTTTCGTTATAATTACCTGGTGAATCACAAAAAGTTATAGCGATTCTCAATAGCAAAACGCGCGTGAGCAAATCCAAGGACAATCGAAGACTTCTTCCGGCCGTAACATCTTCATCTGATTTGGTTACCGGGAGTGTGAAGTAACGCTCGAGAGATTTTTTCTCGGCGTTGGATATTTTTTTGGAATGTAAAATGGGTTCTTCAGCATAGCTACGGTAATCTTTCAATGTCACGACAAACAAATTCTCGAGTCCTTTGACCTTAAATTATGGTGAGATATTTTATGGAGGAAAATAACTTTCGTAATTATAACTATCGACAAGGAGAAGACCGGTTTCGAAACAGTTCTACTTGCAGTCGCACCTGCATTAACTTAAAACAGTTTAGGAATAGCATTTAAAGTAGTTTTCCATAAATCCTTGATATCCTTCGTTCCCGATCATGGAAATTTGCTTTCTCCTTGTCGAGACAATTAAGATCAATGACAAAAATTTTGTGATCAGATGAAAGCGAGATGATGAGCCTTCAGTGAAAGTGTTATAGAAATCTCGTTTTCGTAATGAGCTAATTTTTAAAATTACGTTATTTTTTCAAAGTCTCAATTTAAACACGTACGAAATTAATTATTAATAAATCGCTAATTAATCGCAAACATGTCGTGCTCCAATTTTTCGCTATTATTTACTTACCGTACAAAGAAAGTTATTTATATAATAGCATCTTTAACAAGTAGGTTATTTATCTATCATTACCCCTATTATGAAACTTGGGTGCCACTCGCATTATGCAACAATTTTTAAAATTTTTCTTTTCCGGGAATTAAAGAACCGAACGATTTAATTTGTAGTAAATAATAGACCCAATTACGTTACGAATATTATGTACCAATCGACAAAAATGGATCTTTATCGCACTAGGGATTAAAATGCTCTTTAAGCCGGGAAGAAATTATCGAATTAAGGAAAAACAAAAATTCAGTTGAAATATTAAGATGACATAATAACATAAATAAATTTGTTTTTGAATATTGTGAAAGTTCATTTCCTTATTAAAAATTATTTCATAACCATCCGATGTTATTGTTTAATTTAATTATGATTAAATTGGTGTGCCAATTAAGAAACGAACCTTGAATAAAATATAATAATATTTCTGAGCCATTTACGTAGCTCTCGCCACATTTTATTTTGGAAATCCCCGAAAAGAGAAGCAAAGAAAACGATTTTTATTAAATTATTTGTGGGAATTACACGAAAAAAGCCTAATTGTGTACTTATATCTATGACGTAGGATGTGATTTATGCCCAAAATGAATTAATCATATTTGGTCGTCCATTATTATTTTTGAATCATCTTCGATTGGGAAAAGTTATTTACAAAAGGTTTACTTCTAATAATAACTTGGAGATTTTATCGAACACGAAGCCCGATGATCAATGCGAATTAAAAATTAATACAAACGACAATGTTTAAGAGTCGTTCATCAAGATTATGGACATCAAATTTGTTCTAATGTTTACTTTACATGAATAATGCGATAATCATAAATAAATAATTATTTCGTTTTAAATTATTATTATTATGTTCGTCTCTAATTTTGCACTCAATAAATCGATAATTACTAAATAAATATGAACGATTGCGTCGGTTATTCCATAATTAAAAACCAAGTTAATTGCAGTGGCCTAATAATTACAACAATTTCCTGTTCTTTACTTCGATCCGTTTATAATTCGATTACCTAATTTTAAATTAACCCAATTTTCATCATAATTCTGAAAATTTTTGCAACTTCAATTTGTAAGCCATTTTTATTATATTATAATATTATATTGACAGACTTTCACCAAATACTTCACAAACTATGATATTTGAATTATGCAACTGTTTCTTAGATTCAAAAAGGCAGGATTTCCCCATTATAGGTAACCTGAACATTTAAAACTGAAAAATTTTAATTTTTTATCGAAAACACCCACGAAATTACCATACGATGTAATCTATACTAATTATCGAATTATTCCAACGTCGAATCAAGAAGTGCAGTTGCAAATAAAATAAATTGTAACCTTTTTGTTGTCGAAAAATTATTAACTACTAGGTACTTATAATTTGTTTTAACACACTAATTTCGATGGATTTTATCTGGTTTGATTATGGTTTTCTAATTTCGTTTTCTTCGACGTATCAGCTGTTCGGTAATTTGTGGTTCAAAACTTAGGAAAACTCTGAAATGCAAAAAAAATACAATTTTCTAAAAATAAAACTTTTGTTTACATTTAAGACCAGACAAGCGAAAAGCATTTATTATTTTCCATTGACCTCTCCTTATTCAACTTTTTGGAAGGTATTGCGTGAAATCACGAAGTGATAAATTACGTGAAATTATGAAGTTGTGGTTAAAATTATTGTCATTCACCAAACAAATGCATTTTGATATTTCGAAGTTTCTTAAAAATATTGTTTAGCTCATTTTTTGTTTCTTCTTCTTTTAACTCCCAAAGATAAATATTTATTCTTTATTTCTGCTTGAATTTCAATCTCTTCCATACATTTTTCTCAACATTTAGGTATGAATAATATGAGTGTAACTACCGGTGTTCAATGTGTTGAACAAAATCTTCTATACCAATTCCTCATTTTGTTTTAAACTTTTGGAATCAAGTTTTCCGTTCTGTTTACCTTTCGAAACTCTTAGAGGTAAAAAATTTTTAAAATAAACAAATGTTAAAATAATAAATTTTAATTCTCAACTAAAGATTACATACTTACATAGAAACATAATATTTAAAAAATACTAAAAAATGACAATAATTCACATTTAACAGGTTTGAACTTAGAATATTTGAATAAACAAGAATATTATGTTTCTATTCTTTACTTAACAGTTAAAATTCATTATTTTAACATTTGTTTAATTTGATTATTTTAACACTACATACTACTAAATACCACATAAATACTTAAAAAAATCATTTTTTAGGTTATTTTTCTATTTAAAAATATTTAGCCTTCAAATAACTGAATGGGTCATTTCGCCGTCGCTGTTTTGCCGTCGAAAATTTAAAATTTTACTGTCGAAACCCACCGAGTTTTACCTGTATGTTTATCGGTCTCATAATTACGTAGGAGCACGATCTGAGGGATTTTCATATTCTATCGCTATATGAATTAAACCTGGTATGTTCGTAATATTTTGACATATTATGAAAATGGTCCTAAATCATTTTGGAAACCACGTTAACTAAGAAATCTACTAACCAGTTTTATCCTCCGTTCTAGAACTTTAGGTGCCACAAACAATATCACCTTGGTAATATTGAAAAAAAAATTAGACCTACCTACATTCTTAGGATGTTCTTTCTTCAAATTCTTCAAACTTTATAGTTCTCTTCAACTAATATTTAATTAAATCTGGATAATGTAAATTTGATATATTATTTATTAAAAAAATTAATAATGACGGTGACATTTTAATTGATGTATTTTTTTTCAGAAAAATTAAATTTGACACGCAGCTTGCTTAGATTGTGTAAATTAATCTTTAAATTGGTGATCGTAGATGGTAGGTACGGATCGGCTAGCTTTACGCTTCTTGCGATATTTCAAAATCTCATATCTTATTTTATAGAACATAGAAAACTGCAGTTCTTTAACATTCGAATAATTCAGTGACGATGGAGTAATTAGTCAAATTTCACCTGATTATGCAAATTTGTTGATGTTATTTCACGTAACAGTAAAACTGCAAGCAGTCTTTTAAATAAAACGAAAGTGACCACCTGAACAAATGCTGCATCGAAAAATATAAAAGACATAGGAAACGTGGCCAAGAGAAAACGAAATGCGCTTCTAATTCGTTTCATATAAAGTTGAAAAATATCCGGCCACCTTTTGAATAATTATAATCAATTGCAAAATATAATAAACGTAATTTTTTAGGCTCTCAAGTACGTGGGATAATTTATTACATTACAAATTGTTTTGTACATTAAATATTTTAATATTTAATAATGTTTTTTGATTTTCGATCAAAGTTTAATATTAGAGGAAATTTTTGATTTTTTGAAATAATTTATTTTATAAAATAAGTTATTTTTGGATCACCTTGATGAATACGATCAGGGTACGTGGGATGGCAGATTTTGAAAATCGTTGACCTTCCATAGTACAATTTAGTGGTTTTTACCGCGTTGTTCGTTGTTGGTACTCTTAAAATTTCGGATTACTGACGTCACAGTCTTGCAATGTAATAATTATTTTTTTAAATCTCGGGTATGCGTATATTGCACAAATATTCGTTTCACTTTCGTAATGTTCGAATTAAATAGTCCGATTTACTACTTCACAGTATCATTTTCAACAAGTCATTCAAAACAAATTGAAAAGATAGTGCAAATCTTACAAGATTTTATAATAATTGCAAAAACGTTTCGTATAATTATCGAATTTACCGCCAATATCGACGTCAATTACTCGAAGTATTAAATTCCAAAGTCGAGTGATTAATCACAAACAACCTCCATCTTATGTAAAACGTTAATTCGAAGAGATCGTAAATACTTATGCGTTAATAGCAATCGACAATGACGAAACCTTTTTTTTAATATTTAATCAAAAATATCACCGAAGTTCCTTAAAAACAAAGTCAATACTAAAAATATAAAAAGAAAGGTGGGGCTCCTGGGATCTTGCTCTATAATAACGAACGAAACATAACTAGAGTTTTAAAAATATATAACATATTTTCGTACTCGAAAAATAAAATCAAAACAAAACAAACTTCTCTGAAAATATAACAGTTAGTTTTCCTCAAATATCACTTAGAAGATGAATTTTGATTTGTTTTTGGGGGCGTGGTCCACTTATTTTTAATATAGCAATAAATGTTCTATTGTTTTTCAGGAAGTAGATAGGTATAGGGTGCTAGAAGCGTTTAGTGCCGCGGTTGTCGAAAACTTGACGTTAGCAGGAGAATACAGAATAATATTGCAGTCGTCTTACTAGAAAAAAGTAAGAGTGTGTCGATACTCGCGGAGTAATCCGGTTTATTTTCACTTTTATTTTGAAGTCGTAAATGTATTACACAACCGGGCTATTGCGGGCTCTTCAAGTATAACATTGGAAAATTCATTGCAACATTTGCTCTTAGTTTTTGTATATGAAGTAATGAGCAAACTGTTGTATTTTATTGACAATATTTACAAATATTGTTTGAGCGGAAATTGCCTTGACCTAAAGCGGGAAGTTTATAGATAAGGATTGCATGTACGCCAAATTACGAAGATATACACGGTTTTTTAATAATTAAAAAATAACGAAATGACAATAAAACGGTGTTTGTACATGTCCGGGCCCATAAAATTGCTATATTGTTTAATATTTCTCAAAAAAAGACTAATTCGTAGTAATTGTTAACTTTCGTATAGCAGCTTTAAACACAATAAAATTATAGCCAATTAAGAGATGACAATGACGAGTGCATTTTCTTTTAATAATCTTTCTATTGTAATAATGCTCTTATTCTTCCGCTCAGGATTGCATTTCGTCGGTCGTCCTTTACTGTAGTGATAAAATGGAAAATTTTCTGACTCATGAATACAATTTTAGAAATCAGTTGACTTAAGAGTCAAGTAACTACCTTGGTCATTAAGACGAAGACTTGAGGTCACACGAGAACGCTTGGTATAGTACTATATAAATTTTTCAAGGATAGAATAAAAATCTTAACATGTAACAGTAAAAACACATAATTATGTTTTCTTGTTTTAATATTATTATTATAATCCAGAATATCTCAAATTCTATTTGCGCAGTCGGGAGAAGTGCAACTTTTATAACATTTTTGAACAAACCGAAGTAAATTATTTTCCTTGAACTAAATACGAGATAATTTGAAAAAAAAGTCACACAATACAGTAAACGATAATTGGGTGTATAAACATTTTAACAACGTAATATGGTTAGCCTTTTGCAAAAGTATTGAATTAAATTTCAGCGACAAGCAAGTTCAAATTTTTAATTCGAAACACGCACATATTATTTATGTATTATAATAGTATATAGAATTCACACAACCTTTGCGAAAATTGAAATATTCTATTGACTTTTTTATAATTGCGTTTGCTTACTTATTCCGAATCGTACTGTCAATAATTATTATTCTACATCATTTTGAAATTTATTATTTTTGAATATTTATAAACATTCTATTATAAACAATTTAAATAACTTGATCGAAATGCTAAAATGGATTTAACAGATTATTATAATAAAAAATTATGCGTGAAATTGAATTTTTTTAAATATTAAATTATTTCTATATGTAAATAATGTAAGTAGTAGTAATATTAATTTATGACAAATACTCCTATTTCTATATTATAACATTGTAAAATATTCTTCAGATGAGCACAAAATATTTATTGCATGTTGAGCATCGAGAAATTATTCTGTTTCGTTATAATTTATCGATTTAACATCGCATTAGAAAATTATAGTACTATAGAATTTAGTTTATAGATTTATAGTATACATTAAACGTTAGAAAAAATAAAGTACATAATCAGATAAGCACTATATACTAATATATTAGAAACTATACTAAAATCGCCTGCTTTATAGCTAAACAAACTAGCTATGTGTTTAGCTGTGCGGGTCCGACACTAGCGCCTCAATGGTAGTGTTATAGTTTCCAAAAATGCGCATTAGAAGATTTTTTAAAAGTGGAAAACGGCAATTATAAAAGAGTTGTAGTTTTATACATTCCGGATGTAAATTCATGAATTAATTTTTGTATTTCCCCCTCCATTTCTTGCGGCACGTGTCTGCATATTTTAAAGAATTCTTATTTATAATTAAGTTAATGAAGGTGAACAGCTTAGAATCAAAAAGGTTAACTTAGGTAGAATATTGTCAGTTTTGAATAAAAAATTATAGTTTTTTTTTTAATTTGTGTTGGTTTTTACGTGGATTTTGTGTGGATTTCCCCTGTTTGTCTTGCCTTATTCAACCGACGAAGAGACCAGCTTTGGGTTCAAATATTCTTCAACTTGCTTAAATAAATCAATTTTTTACTTGTATTTTCTTTAAAAATATATTTCGTTAACGGATTTTCACATAATATTATCATAATTTTTACCACCATTGAGTCACTTGGGTATATCATTAAAAATCTATTTTAAAATTTTCAATAAACTATACGGACCGTGAGAAAAGTGATTAAATTCCTCTTATTAGATTTATTTATTTAAAATCTTGAATTAAATGTTAGTGAAAACAGAAGTACTACAAAAGTGTGTATATTGAACAATACGCAAATAAAATTTTGACAAAAAATGAGCACGAAAGAAAAATTAGAATATTTATTGTTTTCCCAAGCTTTTAGAGGAAATAAACTAATATTTGTAATTCGAACTCTTTCTCTCTATAAGTCGGTTTTACAATAAAAATGTAAGCTGAAATTCGACATATTCAGCTGAAAGCTGCTTAATAAAAACATGCGATGGATTATTCCATACACCGGAGGGTCTTTTGAAGGTATGAAATAGCGTAATTTCTGTTGTCATAGCAACCGTCTCCGAGACAAATAGAACCTTCCTACCAAAAGGTAAAAAGTATATTACATATTATACGTAGCGCACAAACCAAAAAACTGAGATCTCTCAGCTATAGAGTAAAAATTGGACGACAGTTGAAAAGTATAATCTGTACCTATTTTTCAATTCGTGCTTACTTTATTCGTATATTTATTGTGTATTAAATAGATGGACAATTTAAAAAGTGAAAAAAAAAAGAATTATCTGGTATAATAGATAATAATATAAAATTAAGGAAAAATAAATAGATATTGTAATCTAATAGCAGGAAATTATTATAGCACTTTCGCTTTAGCTGGAGCTAATGAATTTTTTGCCAGGCGGACTATTGAAGATCTTTAAATTAAAATAATGATTGGTCAAATTATCTAATTAACGTGGATTCCAAGCCATGATATAATTTATTATTAAGACGAAGTAAAGCTTTATGTTTTTATTGTTAGCAGTTCCACTTTGTTAGCTACAGTTTTGGCTCTTTAGGATTGGCCGATTTTGATGATGAAATTAGTATATTTGTACGTCGACTAAATATTTTGTATTATATCTTCTAATAAAAATTTTATTTCGCCTTTTGCCGATTGCAGAAACAAGAGTTTCAAAATTGTCCATCTTCCTGCGTTAACAGTTTTAGACAAGACAACCGCATTGGTATCCGAAAATTATCCACCTGGATAGCACGAAAATTGAAAGCAAAGTATTTCCGGGCATTTTGAGCGAAATAAAATCAAGTTTTACATTGTCTTTGAAAAACAACGAAATTGTTTGCAATTATTTTCTCGATTGTTTAAAATTAAATAAATATCTTACGGCTTATTTAACAAAATTACTTTGTTTTAAGAATAAAGCAAACAGGAAGTGGACTTTAGCTTTGATTTAGGTAACATTAATTTTGCAATGAATTTAATTTCACTTCCTACAAATTACGATAATTATTATCAACAGATGTTGTACATAATCGAGGATTGCTAATCGAATCTGCGATACCGCGGCACCTAGCATAATATTATGACGAGTTGGACTCTAATTGGATAATTTTAGAATCGGCTCGTTTTCTTTTAATTGGCCTATAAAGTCATTATGAATTTCTCAATTTTACGGTCACCTTCATTTTCGCATGACTATGCAACTAACTGGAAAATTGGCGTTATTGTTATGTGGATAATTTACAAGACAAGTTAAAATTTTTATTTATTTGTCAATAAAATAATATAAATGACATAACAAATAAAGTAGGTATAATAAGTCAAGGTAAAGATGTGTACATCTAAAGCCAATTAGTTACATGCACTTGTCGTGCTGACCTACAATTTTTCTACGTATGCATGATAATTTTTCGATTTTGCAAGTCTCTTCAGAGACGGAGCATTAAAATTCAACAATAGCCACGATCGAACACAATAAACCCACGGCCCATCCGTAACTAAGTGCTTCTTACCCAAGTACTTCAGCGTAGGACCAACTAACTCACTTCGATATCAACCGCTCCGCAATTGACTTATAATTTTGTAAGTATCACTTAAAAGTGCGTTAAATTTTATCACGCAAATAGTGAAGACCTCGGAAAGTGAATACGTGATTAGAGTTAACATAGCAGTGTTACAAACAAGCCATGCATATTTTGACCGGAATATTAAATGAAGACCGTGAAAAATTGCTCCATCGAAACTTTCGGCACATGCAATTTTAAGATAATCGAAGGAAGACGCGTATGTCTTCTAAAACCAAAAGCATTTATTGGCCCCGCGATCTTTCTGGAGTGGCCATCGATGATCTCATCCTCCCGACACGAGGTCTGCAGGGATTGACTTATTCGACCATGACACACTCGAGACTATTTTAATTTTGCCTTTAGACATAGGCTTTTTCACTTGGGCAACTTGTAGGCTTGTAAAACTAACAAACATTAACGCGAAATGTGTTCGTTGGGGTTAATGCATTTTCTCAATCCACTTAAAAATTACCATAAGTTTTTATTGTTACAATAAAACGCAATGCAATTACAAAATTTTATTATCAGAAATAAACGAAAGCAAAATTAGAATTTTATTCTTATCCTCTAGAGATCCTTTATCAAATCAACCCACAACAAAATTTTACCACGCGTAAATAAATCATCTCGCATCGCCAATTTAATCGTTTCGTGAAATTAATTGTCCTTTCTTTTGTTTCAGCGAGAATAACGCAATGGGAGAGAGGGTGGAACCAGTGATATCGCCAAGTCCGGATTTGGTAGGAGTTTCGGTCGAGAGACCGCAGCTACAGCAACAGCAATCGTCGATATGGGCCAAAAGGCAGCAAGCTGTTTGTGTGAGACACGCTTTCAAAAATTATGGTTCCAAAAAGAATCCCAATCACGTTTTGAGCAACCTCAACATGACGGTAGCAAAAGGAACCATGTAAGTTTGTAAATTCATTAATTATTCTTAGTTAATCGAGTTGCTAGGTTCTTGTTTCGTACGAATTAACAAAAAGAATGCAAGCTAGAATCTAGTTAAATCTAGCTAAAATATCTCCCGAGTTTTTGCATTTAAATAAAGAGAAAAGTATACACTGAAGGGTATTTCAAACCCCCCAGAACAACACCTTATTGAACTATTTAATTTATTTTAGTAGCTTTTCTACCACTGTTTTCATCTTGGCAACAATTTAACTTTTTAGGTTATACTGCATCTTAGACTAGTTCAAAAATAAAATATACAAACTAAACATATTAAAATAATGAATTTTAACTATTTAGTAAAGAATACATACTTACATAGAAAAATAATATTTAAAAAAACAATAAAAACGACAATAATTTGACGTTGTTCAGTTTAGTTATTTGGTAAATCACATTAAATTTATAGTACTTTTTCTAAATTTTCTGTTTTTCAATTTTGTTTGGTATAATGTTCTTCTTGCTTCATTTTATTTTATTTTTACGTTTTTTTTATGTTAAATACGACTGATGATCGATAATAATTGTGAAATAGAGGCCTTTATATCGTATTACAAAGTTTTTATTTTAAATTTTTATTAGTTTTTATAACGTAATTGTTTTATAATTCATTTCTTGTTTATTCAAATATTCTAAGTCCTGACCTGTTAAATGTGAATTATTATCGTTTTTAAATATTATTTTTAATAATTCAAAGTAAAAGTATAGTGCGGAGTGCTGAGGTTTGCGCTCTAACTTACTTATTAGTGATATAAACCTAATTGATAGCTTAGATGTGGCTACGTACGATTACTTATCCAAAATTGTTAAATTTTATGAAAAAATATATAGAAACTATTTTTTCACGTTTAATTTTGGTTCCGACGATGCTGTAATTGCTAAAATAAATTAGAACGCAAAATTAATTAAAAAGAATCAAGAATTTAAAAATCCAAAAAAATGCCAGAAAAGCTGAAAGGTAATTGAAAGTTTAGCCTTTTTTTTTAGAAAATCATGTCTAACACCGGCGGAGGTTTGTATCTGTTTGCGATACGATGGTACCTATCAAATTGTGCATTAAAAAAACCAAACCAGATTTGTTCGTCTATGACATGGATGCCACACGCCATATCCGTATAAAACAAAAAAGTTCGCATCCATAAATTTAATAGAAAATACTAATTATTAAAAATCTACATGAAAAAGTGTCTTAAAACTATTTTGTATATACCACTGGTTTTTCGCTAACGGTTTTCTTCATTTTCCTAAAATACCTGCTATTTAGCAAGGTTGCTATTGACTTTGACGCGCTCTTTGTCTGCCCAATGAACAATTTTGGTTTTATAAAGGTTTTATATTAATTAGGTTTTCGTAACTGTTGTAAAACAAAAATTGTTCATTGAGTGGGTGACCGATTTACGAATACTACATGAATACTAATCTGCACTTCGCCTGGGTTGAAGGGTATTATTAAAAACCCTTTGGTTGTGCATAATCTCAATGATGAACAAAAAGTATGTCATAAGAAAGAGGCCAGAGTCCTTCGTCCTGTGTAAAGGCATAATGACCACATTTTTTATTTTAGAAAAGTTCTCTTGGCAGATACCTCGGAGGTTTGTCATTGCCTGCCGTGGGAAGACGGTCAGAATTAAATTAATCATACAATAAAACTTATAAAATATTACTGTTGACGATCGTAAAGTCGGTAACCCGACTTACCAGATTCTTGGACTTCACATTACGCAAAAATTGCTAATCCACTTAAATGTTTTATTATACAGGCAAACAAATCGCAATGGCCATACAAATAAGAATACAACATTTTTATTTGTATTGCATAATTAAAACATCTGACTAATTTGAATTATTAAAAAAGAAAAAACTGATTAGCAATTGTCTTCAAATTCAAAAACTTTATAAATATAATTACCTTTAAGAAATTATTAAACCTTGAAATTTAATTGAAAAACCAGTCGAAGGTTCTGTATTCTTTCAAGATTAAAAAAAAAGACAGTGCTTATCAAAATATTATTGGCATCTATTATGCTCAAGTTTATTCAAAGTAAAAGCTAGAAATTCGGAATTCAAGCTGTTAAAAGTCGAAACCAATTTATACGTAATTTGAAATATCTAAATAAGGAATGATTTCATTCTGCTTCTTCGTTTATCATCGTATATAATTTGCTAGACGGAATTTTAATTTATTTATTATTTTAATGAGATTTAAAGTCATTTATGTTTTGTGGCAGCTTGAATTAGAAAACAGATAATCAATAAAAGATGAAGATAATACTAAGAAACAAGCAAAATTAAAAATTCTAGTCTATGTTTCCGTTCGAATTAAAATAATAAACTCAAATAATTTTTCAGATATGGACTTTTAGGAGCATCCGGCTGCGGTAAAACCACCTTATTATCCTGCATAGTAGGAAGAAGGCGATTAAATACCGGCGAGATATTCGTATTAGGAGGGAAACCCGGCACCAAAGGTTCCGGAGTGCCCGGCAAACGAGTGGGGTACATGCCCCAAGAAATAGCTTTATTTGGAGAATTTTCGATTCGAGAAACCATGATGTATTTTGGATGGATTTTTGGAATGGAAACTCCAGAAATTATCGAAAGACTGCAATTCCTTTTAAACTTTTTAGACTTGCCTAGCCAAAACCGTTTAGTTAAAAATTTAAGGTTGGTAAACTTCTTTAATCTTCTTCTCGTTTTTAACGGTCCAATCTTTTAGTGGTGGACAACAACGTCGTGTTTCGTTTGCTGTTGCTCTTATGCACGATCCAGAATTATTAATTTTAGATGAACCAACCGTAGGTGTAGATCCTTTACTTCGTCAAAGCATATGGAACCATTTAGTGCAGATTACGAAAGATGGAAATAAAACAGTCATCATCACCACGCATTACATCGAAGAAGCGCGTTCGGCGCACACGGTAAGTTTTTGTACCACCCAAAAGAATTTAATATCATAAAATCACTTGCAGATCGGTTTGATGCGATCCGGTAAACTCCTCGCCGAAGAGTCCCCTCACGTTTTATTATCCATGTACGGTTGTCAATCTTTGGAGGAAGTGTTTCTCAAGTTGTCTCGAAAACAGGGACAAGCTAACAGCGCCACTTCTAACGTTAGCAATAATATAAGTTTAGCCACAATGAATTGGGGGAAGAAAGATTCCATCTGTGCAACCGAAGAAAGCGGAGTGGTAGGATTAAATTTCCATCAAAGTAAAGAAATTCTGATCAACGAAGCCGCAGCTAATGGACACATAGACGTACGTCTCACCAAAACTTTTACCAAACCTAATTATATCAATCAACTCTTTTTTTAGATTAACAGAAAAAGTCCTAGTAAAGCAAAATCTGTCGCATCCGAAGTGTACGATGATTGCACGGACTGTTCAAGTTTCACAACAAAGGGAAAAATTAAAGCGCTACTACAAAAAAATTTCCTTAGGATGTGGAGAAATGTTGGCGTTATGCTTTTTATTTTTGCTTTGCCGGTCATGCAAGTCATCTTGTTTTGTATGGCGATTGGACGCGACCCCACCGATCTTAAAATTGCTATTGTTAACCACGAAATGAATTTTTCAAACGCATCATATCAATATTGTCCTTATAACGCCGGCTGTAAATTTAGTAATCTGAGCTGTCGGTATCTAGAAAATTTGAGTAACAATACAATACAGAAGATTTACTATCCGGATCCTTTATCGGCAATTGAAGCGGTGAAAGATGGAGACGTTTGGGGAGCGATGTATTTTACGGAAAATTTCACGGACGCTCTCGTTGCAAGAATGGCGCTGGGAAAAGATTCGGACGAAGAAACTTTAGATCAGAGCGAGATACGCGTTTGGCTGGATATGTCAAGTAAGTATAAACCTTATTTGCGTGTAAATTTCGAGTTAAAAACTCTATAATCGAAAACAACATTTTTGTAAGTTATTCATTTCTTATTTTATCTCTTTCAGATCAACAAATTGGTGTAATTCTCCAGAGGGATTTCCAACTGTCTTATCAGGACTTTGCACAAAATTTGCTCAGATCCTGTAAGCAGAATCCAAAAATTGCGGAAATTCCAATTTCGTTTAAGGAGCCAATTTATGGATCGCAAGAACCGTCCTTTACCGATTTTGTCGCTCCCGGCGTAATTTTAACGTAGGTTAAATAATTGGGTTTGTCGAAACTATGTAAACATTTTTATTTTTCAGGATTGTGTTCTTTTTGGCTGTGGCTTTGACGTCGTCCGCATTAATTATAGAACGAATGGAAGGTTTATTGGACAGATCTTGGGTGGCAGGTAAATATGCGGATAATTCAAGAAAAATTTCATTTTCGTTATGACTTTTAAATTTTAGGTGTGACTCCGACTGAAATTTTGTTCTCCCACGTCGTGACTCAATTTGTTGTTATGTGTGGGCAAACGACTTTGGTCTTGATTTTCATGATTCTCGTTTTTGGAGTTCAATGCAAAGGCGAAATCGGATGGGTGGTGACTTTGACGATCCTTCAAGGTTTGTGCGGAATGTGTTTTGGATTCGTGATTTCTGCGGTTTGCGAATTGGAGAGAAACGCTATCCAACTTGCGTTGGGGAGCTTTTATCCAACTTTGTTGTTGAGTGGTGTAATCTGGCCCATCGAGGGTATGCCAATTGCGCTAAGATATGTATCAACATTCTTGCCATTAACCTTAGCGACAACGTCGTTGAGATCAATTTTAACAAGAGGTTGGTCTATAACGGAGAGAGACGTCTACTTGGGTTTCATATCCACCACCGTCTGGATAATTCTATTCCTTACGATAAGTTTATTAGTTTTGAGGTTTAAAAGAGGATGAATATAATCACACTTCTGTAGAAATAGAATATTCAATGTTTTTATTTAATAACCCAACCTGTCTGTGCTTTTCACGCACTCATTTTGTACCTATTTTTTTAATTATTACCAATATTTGTTTGACGCCCATAAAATTTATTTATAATAGCAAAGACAAAACCCTTCAGTTTGAAAATATTTAAATTAATTTAATTAATTTTAAGTAGACTTAATTATTTTAACGTTTTAGTTCCAAAAAGAATATTTTTTTCTTTCTCTTTTATCCCCTCTTTTCACAAGCAAATTATATCAAAATGTATATATTAGTACAACTTAAATTTTGGAGGGGGCAAAACTGGAAAAAAACTTTTCGCTGTTTACTAAATTATGTAATTCGTTAAGAATGTGCTCAATCATTAGTTTAGTTTTTATGGTTATTGTGATGATACTGTTTGTTATGAGTATTAAAATAAAGACATCAAATGTAATTTGTTTAACGATGATTTATTATTAAATTTAACTATGATGTTCGTTGATTTTCTACGAAACAGGTTAAAACTTATGTACCTACCCATAATCGTGTCAAGTTTAAATAAAATCTAAAAACACATACAATCGCACATTTTGACTTATTATAATGCTAGATTGCCAAGGTTGTGCCGTGGGGTTGATAATTACCAAAATTTCTTAATCGTGAATTCTAATGAAATTCATCCGATTTAGTTTTTACCAAAATGTACTAGATGTTAACTTTAAACGAAATTGGCAACGAATGTACAATAAAAATAAAGTATTTTGGTGATAAAACCTTATTATTTTTTACAAATATCCTAAGAGCGTTTCGGCTCGGTTCTTGTAATGTTAAAATATTTGGTATGTTTTTCAGTTCTTGAACAACAATTTGATAATGTGGTAGTAAAATATTGCTCAATATAATCGTAACAATTTTAATAATAACAAAATATTGTAATCCAAATTTTCTTCCAACCTGCAAAATACATTATATAATATAAACCTAAACCAAGGTTAAAATTTCTTCTAACCTTTTTATCAAATTCTGCAAATTGGCTACAAAAAGTTAAAATTGAATTCAACATTTTAAGCCACCATATTAGGATAAGGTATTGAAAAAAAACTGCTTTTGTGCAGAAAAAATAGGTTATAATAATGTATTATTTAATAATTCGTAACATTTTACTAGAAAATGTATTAGTATGAGTATTTGACCCGTAAAAAAACCCTCTAATACTGGATGAAGAAGGAATCTACCTCTCCTCAAACTTCAAGGTTGTTACCTACCTGCTCCTTCTTACCGGTTAGTTTAAAAATTGTTTATTGTATTTTGACTTACAAATAAATTAAAAATTTGATTACATTTCGATAATTTTTTGTTTATCGACAATTAAATCGGGATTTAATCCGGCACCGCTCTTGATATTTTTATTGTGTTTTTCAAGAAAATCTGTAACCAACGTAGCCACACTTTCAGGATTATTCAGGTGAACATGATGACTTCCATCCACTAAATAAAACTCAAAGTGCTTATTGCAACTTGTAAGTTTCTCCACAAATTCAAATGAATGTTCCTTCTTTTCCACAAACGGACCACGAGAAGCTCTACAAAATAAAAGAGGGTTTGTAACTCTGTGTACGTTGTCTATTATATCCCTTTGGGCCCAACCTAACAAACCTTGAACTTTCAATCGTGGATCGCGACCAAAATAGTACTTATTAGGAACTTTGTTAGAAAGACGAATGTTACGCTGCAAAATGTATTTACAATTTTCTAAATCTATGGATTTCCGAGAACCTTCGTACAATAGTTTTATAAGTTCTTCGGTCGTGTAAATTGGCGGTTCTCCGGAAATATTTAACTTGTCGTACTTCATAAATCCGTCAATCGATTTAACCATTCGTTCCAATTTTTTCTCATTAAACACCAATGGTTTCAGACCTTCGATACAAATTAAAAAGTTAACTGTGTGGGGATACAGCATCGTGTAAGTGAAATTTATGATGGCACCTAATGAGTGACCCATTAAAGACACTTTTTCCCATTTAAAGTAATCAACAATTCGTTTAATCAATACAACCGAGTCAATTTCGTGATAAAATGAACCGGCAGGTAAGCGTGATGATAAGCCATGACCGGGAAAATCGACAGCTAGTACTCCAGTGTTGGGTAATAAAAAAGGCACAAGGCGGTCAAAAGTTCCTGCGTTGTCCTGTAAAGAAATGCAGTTAAGAGACTCCCAAACGAATCAACTGAAATGAGAACATATAAATGCAACTCGAAACACAATACAAATTTGTTCAAATGTTTGCCTAACCTTATATTTTACCCTATATAAGCAGTACATGAATTAAAATTATAATAAAATGGTACAATTTTACCTGCCATCCATGCAACGCTAAGATAGGTTGTTTATCTTGGGGGCCCCACCATTTTCCGGATATGTGACCCCAAGGTACAGGTATTTTAATTTCTTCGTACGTTTCCTTCGATGACGACATTCTTCTAACGCATTTCGTTAATTCGCCAATTAAAACCCTGCCATTCAATTTGGTGGCCAACATTTCACCAACTCCTCGAGTTTAACTTGATAATCTTCAAATAACAAATCACTAAGTTGCGTCAAAGATTACTTATTATTAATAAATTAATGTATATTCATGTTAGCACCGTCGAACTGCCAAGTACAATTCAGTACATTTACGGATTTAAAATTTCTAATAGGTTATGTAATTTGACGTATGACGCAAGTAAAAACCATAGAAACCCCCGGCAACCAATAGAAACTTTCCAGAAATTGCAAATCCATTTAAAGCCAACCATGCACTGATTGAAAGGTCGAAGGTTATGAAAATGTAATAAAATTAATAATACGGATGCGAAGTTTAAAGGAAGCGAATTAACATTAAAGATAATAAACAAAAAATATAGATAATCTTAACTATATATTATATTTATTTATAATCAATATTTATTACTTTATTAAAAGAAAACTTGTGCGGTTTAGTTTGTTGATTTTATTATCTACTACTTTCTTTGATTTGCGTGACAAGTACATAGTTTTGTATTTGCAAAAGTTTCGTATCGTAGAGACTCTATTTTTAAATATAATTTTATTTTGCTATGAACAATTGTGAGCGTGTCACCCTGTATATCTTTGAATACTGAAGCTTCTAGTTCATGCTGTAAACTATATAAACAAAGTTCTTAACCTTAATCTTTTAAACGTCAAAAACACGATTTTTACGAAATGTCCATATCTGAATTTAATAGTATTAATGATTGGTAAGTACCAAATTTTGTATTTTTTCTTAACGAATTTATGTAAAATTTTAGGAAAACACCAACTTTCGAACAATACGAAGACTACTTCAAATATTCTTCAGAACTTATACCCGACCTAACCCTAACAAACCAGTACGTTTTAGGAAAGAATAGCGATGTGAAATCCGAGGAAGAATCAAATTCCGACGATTACGAACTTGTTTCGTATCGCAAAAGAATTTACATTCCTGGAAAGGTGTTTTTTGTAAAGAATAAACAGTCACGATTGACCCAAAGGGAACAAGCCATTTGCTTGAAAATTTTAAGGCATTTTAAGATGGGAGGCAGTGAAGCAAATTTGACAGAAACTGAGAAACACGACTATGGAATTTACAAATCTTTACTAAATACTATTCATCAAGAAAACGCCGAATTTGTAAGTCTGGCCAAAAAAGAGTGGGACGAATCAAAGAAAAGCCACTTAAGCAATATTCACTTTATGATACGTAAACACGCCGAAAAAGCGTGGAAGAACAGGTTGGATATGCGATGGTTTTATCCTCGGTACTATAAATTCAGTAACGAAATGATTTCCTTGTCTTACGAGGAAAGTGAACCAAATGTTTTGGTCAATCTTCTGCAGCATGTTGGGCATTTTGTAAGCTTTTTAGGTTTTTTTTTAACAGATTTTATTTATTTTTTTTTAGGGAACAATTGCTGAATATTTGTCTCCTAAAATTTTCTTGGAACGTTATTTACATTGGGGATTCCCTAATTCTAGTAAGCGATACACTTTGAACTCGAAACTGCCCGTGAGTCAGGACGACCATATAAAAACGTTTATAAAGGACCACGATTTTGATGTGGTTTGTACTGCTAGTACATTAACAAAGTTGATGGACGATAGCGATTACAATGGTAATTGGGATATACCTGTGGTTATCAAAAATCACACCGTGGCTGGTAAAATGATAAAAGTGGTATACATTGATAAACCTTTACCAAAGAAACATCCAAACCAACACGATTTTATGATGAAATCTTTTAAGGATTTAATTAGAACAAGCTATTGTAGATTTCCTTCCGTTTGGTAAGTTTTTGAATAAGTACTCTTTTTGTTAGGGTTTCCACTTGTCTGGAAAACCTGGACGAGTTGGGAAGTTTAAATATTAGTATGTTGGGTTTTTACTTTTACTATTAATAAGACTCAGTAATATCAAAGGTATTTTATTAAGGAAACTAATAAACTAATAACTATAAGTACAAATAATAATTATAAGTATAAAAGGATCGCTTGTGTATTCGTCGCTTGTTCTTGGTCGACTCTGCCCTTTTTTAATTTTTATTACCACAAGTCCTCCCTTTACCAGCTCCCACCACAACATATAATGTGAGCTATTTTTAATTTTAATGTTAACTTGAATACATCAAAAAAACTATCTTTTAATTTACTTTACATTTTAACATAGTAAGATCTCAATAGGTTATAATACCCCAAAAATTTTGTTTTAGTTTTCCAGTGGAAGAAGATCTTAGACTAAACCCTAAAACTGTGTCTATCAATAAAAAAGAAGAAAAAAGCAAAAAGCTTGGCTCTATTGAAAATTTGCAGAGTATCAAAGAAGAAGACAAATCTGATAGTTTTGGTGAACTTGACTTCAATACTTGCAGGAAACGACGCGCAGGAAGTCTTCCACCTAATTATGCTTACCAGCCCACGCCAAAAAAAACTAAAGTTGTTTTACCAGGTAAATCTTTATAGAAATTTGTTTCACCAGTGTACAAATTTAATTTTCAGCGGACCCTTTAATTAACACCAAGATATCACACAATGTCAACTATAAAATTTGGAGCGTTGCTTTGACTCCCACAGAAAATCATCTTTTAAAGAAACAAGTTTCAAAGGCCGAAATTAAATTTTTAGTTCGTTGTAAAATTGATGCTTGCGAGGTAAGCAAAATATAAATTTTTTTCGACATAAACCTGTTTTGTTTGTAGCCTTACAATAAAAACGAAATTAATAAAAAACATACAGCCGATATAGGACCTGGGGAAGCTGGAAGCCCACTGAAACCCTTGGTTATTTTACCGAAAATTGAACATCAAATAAAATTAGGAGCAAATATCTCGACAAAGAGTGAAGTTATCAAGCAATGGTCTTCACTCTTTTTCAGGCCACACTCGGAATTAAAAAAAGGTAAAGATGAATATTATTTTCGTAGTATTTAGATTTTATTTGTTTGCTCTGGTTTTAGTTCGTCTTACGAGTTGTAATCGGGAAGTTATTGCCATAGACAGTGTACAACTGCCAATGGTTAATCATGAAGCAATGTCTTATTACAAATACAAACCAGCTTTAAGACTGGGCGTTCTACACAAGGTGTTTTCGAAATTGCTGACTTTGGAGGCTGGAAATTACCTGTTGCATCATAAAGCAAAGCAGGGATACTTTGTAAACGTTTTGAAAGCCGAAAAGGCTGATCTACAATTTAGTGAAAGGTAAAAACTTGGTTTGTTTTAAATTTTCTTATCTAAACCCATTTTTTGAATAGTACAAACATCAACAATTATAACTTACATTTTGAATATAATAAAAAGAACTGCAGCGTGGTATCGGTTAAAGATGTGCCGTGGTGTTCCATCGATGTGCACTACATTTTACCACAACATCTTGCTTACAAAAGAATGCCTGGATTATTTGCACCGTTTGTGGTGCCCCAAGAAGAAGTAAAACGAAGTGAGTAATCCTGTTTTCTTTTAAATTAAACTGCTTATTTAACTAATATACATTTTATTTTAGGGAAAAATGCACATAAATCACAAAAGAGAAAGATGAAAAAAATGCTAAAGGAACAAGGAGAAACTGTTGATACTGTGGATATTTTTTAAATATTTTATTAATATTTATTTCATAAATTTTATTTAAAAAGTTATTTTGGTAATAGTTTTACGCTATTTATTATTGTAGTACTGGTGCGTGGCATACCAAAGCTGTGTTTTCAAAAACTTCAAACTTTACAATTTTTCTCGGAACATAGAATACCAAACCTAGGTTCATGCAAAATTTCACTTCCACAAAATAAAATTTAACATTTTGTAACACTGCGTGTGACTGCCAACCTGCATCGGTTTGAGTGATAGGATATATCTAGATATCCCTTGTAGGAGCAGGCTTATAGCCTACAGTGGAAGAAACACAGCTGGATGCTACCAACGAATTTCGAACTACGTCCCTGCAACATTTCAAATGGTTCACAAGTTACTGAATTTTGTACGTAATTTTTATTATTTAATATAACTTGTTTTGGTAATTTGGACAAATATAAATAAAAATGTTATGTATATGCCGATTTTTCACTTAGATTTATTCCAAGCTCTTTACAATTATAGTGAAGAGCTTACAAACAGTGAAGTTTTCAATTATAATTTACAATTTTTTACTCAAAAACTACCATCCTCACACTGCTATGCAGCAAATTCAAAATAAAAAATACAAATTAAACACAATATATTATTTTCCAAAAATACAATTTCCTCCATTTATAGAACTTCAACAGTAATCGTTTTATTCAAAGTCCTAGCAGCAAAACTGCCTCCCTTCACCAATTATCATCCAAAGGTATCTCATGGAATGGTTAACAAATATTTGTAGAGTATATTTTACAGGTACAGAATGAAATCGTGCGGCTGCGTCACCAGATTTTCTATTTTGGATGAGCCAAGAGTGGGGCAAATCTTTTCTGAATATTTTGGACATCTTCCTATACTAGTACGTATATCGAGAAGTAAAATTAAATATGATTTATAAAGCCTTTCTGTTTCTTTCAGTTGTTTATTACCCATCAACCTCCTCTGCTACATACCTTTCCTCAAGGCCGAAGTTGAATGACCATTTTAGAAAAGGATATTTAGGTATTTAAACCTTGGGGAATAGTGTATTTTTAAATATTTGCTACGTAGTTTTACTAGTAGTCGAATCAAGTAATTTTGCCACGATAGTCAAGCGCTCTACCACCAGGCTAACCGCACACATATGAAGACTTACGTACATGTAATTTTAATTGTTTGTTTTATGTTAAATCCATTTCACCCAAAAAAATGCTGGTAGTTAACGTAAAAAATGTTTCTACTCAGATAAACAAGTATTTAAATAGTTAATAAAACCTTTCGAAATCACACATTTCTCAAGCAAATAAAAAGAAAGTTGCCATTTCAAAAGTGGGCTTAATTAGTAAATAATTATCTACAAAAAATAATATTTGAATTTTCTCTATTTATAGCCGAGAGTGAGTAACAGCTCGAGTATTTTTAACTGGCGATTCTAAAATTTTTAATTTTGTTCCCATTTCAAAACTTCGATCAAATCGATCGCACTTTTCAATAAAACTATTAACCAACGGCGCCACTTTTTCTGGATTATTTAAGTGAAAATGATGAGTACCATCAATCAGATGATACTCCACATAATTATTTTCTTTAATAACATCCAATAATTTTAAAAATCTGCTTTCGGCTGTATAAAAAATGCTCTGCTTTCCGATGCTTAAAAAAACGGGACAAGAAATTCTTTTTGTTCCATCGTAAATTAACTCTTCACTAAAAGTCATTAAAGCACCAACTTTAAGTCTCGAATCGCGAGTGAAATAGTACCGATTTGGGTCGTTTTTCGATGGTGCAATATTTCTATCCAAAATATACTTGCATTTATCCAAATCGATCGACTTTCGAGTTCCTTTATAAAGAAGCTCTTCCAGTTGTTGATAAGTGTAACTGGGTGGTTCACCTTTGTTGTTATTTAACGTGTCATACCGTAAAAATTTATCGATCGTTTTAACCATTTTGTCTATTTGTGTCTCCCTTTTCTCAATAATTATACTTAAATTGTCGAAACAAATTAAAAAATCTACAGTTTCAGGAAAGAGCATGGTATATGAGTAACTTGTTAATGCACCAAAAGAGTGGGCCATTAAAGAGATTTTGGACCAACCGAAGTGTTGCAAAATCATTCTTAAAAAAATGGCTGCGTCGATTCCATGATAAAACATTCCGGGTGGTATTTTAGTTGACAATCCATGTCCTGGTAAATCTAACGCTAAGAAACTTACATTTGAGGATAGAAGCGGTGCCAAAGTGTCATAGGTTCCTGAATTATCCTAAAAAGGCAGAGTTTCAGACATTGTCGATACATCAAGCTGGAAAGTTAGTTACAGATTCAAATCTGAGCTTGCTTTTACAAGTTCCTATTTACTTTTGCTATTTTGATTTGTTTGGGCAACTGTAAAACTAAAAATTTCAAATTCGGATTTAAAACTAACTTCTACCAAGTCAAAAATGTTTGAACAAAATTTGGACTAACCTGCCAACCGTGAAGTCCTACAATTGGACGTTTATCGAGGGGGCCCCACCATTTACCCGCCACCTCGCCATATGGAGTTGGAATTCTAACCTCTTTCCAAGACATGTTTTTTGAAAATAAACGCACATTGGAGGAATAAACTCCACTGTTAATTATTAACCTTGTGATCGAACGAAAGTTCATCATTATAAATTTTAATAATTTGTTATGTAACTTTTTTGAGGTTAGAATAAAAAAAAATTTAATCAAACATCGCAAATTTAAATTAAAACCACATTAGTAGAACTATATCAAAAGTAATCTAAAGGTCAACTTTTATACAATTTGATGTACAACATGTTCCATAATTTTTGGGTGTACCGCATGGTAAAGGGTAAAACAATTGTAAGGTTTAAAATAAGTCTTGAGGAGCAAAGAATAAATAATACAAATTTTTGTAATCTTATTTATTTATAACAATTTAAGATTTTATAAGAAAATACAATCAAACTGGCAGCATATTAAAAATTGTGACGAAAGAATTGTTATAATGCAGCACATGACAATTGTAATTGTGTTTACTTCCTTACTTATAGAATAAAAATAGTAACACTTTTTAAAACTTTTTTTTATTATTTATTAAATATATTTTGACAAAATGTTAAGTTTATTAATTTAACCCAAAATCCAGAAACAACTCACTTAATTTGTTAAATAGCATTCGATATTATTTACAACTTATTTGTTAAATAAAAAAAAGATCAACAGTATTTCAGGAAGAAAAAAAGGAAACTTAATGTTAAAATTTTCTACCAAAAGGGTTATCGAGAGAAGTAAATTACAGTCTGTTTTTATTTCATAAGTTCAGCTTGCGATCACCTACGACAACTTCTTAGCTTTTTGATAAAGTGTATCTACTACTTTGCTCATGCTTTGTATCGTTTCTAGTGCCATTTCGTATGTCTTGTCTACTGGGGTGTCTTCAAAAACGATTAATACTCCTAAAACAAAATGAAAATACTTTAGTAAGTGCTCTACTTTGAAGTCATATTTTATGTTTAACGACAATGTTCAGTTTAATTTGTGTTGCATAATTATCCTATATTTCAAATCATTATACTTAATTTACACGTGTACAGTAGCTTAAGCAAGTGGCTAATTTTGGTTACTTGCATGGTCTAGACTACACTACTAAAATGTGTATAGATAGCTTTGTCACTTAATTTAGCTGCTTGCTGAAGCTACTATCCATGTGTAAATTGGGTATTACTTTTGGCTAAACTTAAAACATCCTCTTTATGATAACACAAAAAAATAAATTGATCTTCTGATGAGTACATAAAAAATAAGCTACGAGTGAGTAGCATAGATGAACGTTTCAAGATTGGCAGAAAATATCCGATTTTTATATGTTTACAAATAGTATGTACGAGATAGAATCCATTGCATGCAGATGACGTAAACGACAAGAGTTAAAGGTAATTATATAAATTAGAAGAATAAAGTTTATTTAAAAACTGCAAAATCTAATTTTAAAAATCAGAAATTTTAAGTCACTTTTCACAAAAGTCAACTTTTTGTAATTTTTTTTTTAGTGCCGGTGATGAGCTGTACTATACTTCTTTAGTGCTGCCCGTAGTAAATATAACATAAATTAAATAATTTCTTTCATTTTCTGAAAAAAAAACACCCATATTTTATTCAAAGCAAATGTACCTTTCGTGGCTCGTCTGCTCGCCAAAATCCTACAAACATAATCAAAAGTGCAATATCTGCTCGTAAAAAAACAATATACTATTTTATCTATCTATTTTAAATAAAATTTAGCCTAAAGTCTAACAGCATCAGGACTACGGCACTGTAAATTAATGTTAAAGTTTAATATTATTAAATAACATTTAATACTCAAAACTAATCAAAAACCCGGTTTTTCTAGTTAAAAACTTGATATAAGTGAACTCAAATGTAGAAATAATGATTTATTTTCTATTTTTGAGTTTGAATTGTTCAAACATTTAAAAAATAAGTCCAATATATTAATAACAAAAATTTAATCCGACCATAATAATCATATTATAGAACCTTGCTCGTAAGATAAAATCGGTACTCTAAAATGTAAAATAAATGTAACGTAATATCCTTTATATAAAATCCCAGAATAATTTTTGATCCGTTCAAAATAAAATATAATAAAAGAAACCGGAATTATTTCAAAAACAAATTAATAAAATCAAAGTAAAACTTCAAAACCGGTCGATCTTAGGTTAGCGTTATGAATTTTTTAATTAAAACCGCTAAAAATGAGATCCATCGTCTAGCTGCCCGTCTGCAGATGCGCTTCCATCTATATTATATAAATTATCAACTTGTGAAATATTTTAAATTAAAAAGTTTTAACCTTTGAAAATATTTTATTTTCTTCTTATTTCCTTGTTATGCGTACTTATTAAGGTTCCTATTAAGACATATTATCCAAAAATGAATAAAATCGTTTTTATACTTTATTAGGAATTAATTCTCAAAGTTTATACACTATTTTAAGACGGGTTACTGCAGTCGAACACCCCGAGTTTCAGAAAATCATATTGGTTTAAAAAAAAAGCAAAAACGATTCATTTGAAAGCTTACAGCGTGGACCAAAACCTTATTAATGCCAAAAAGTTGTTTTACATGAAAGTCAGTATAGTTTTAGTTTAAATAGGTTCACTTATCTGTGAGCCATTTCTACGTCAAATGAACAAGAAGAAAAGTTTATTTCAAAAACTGTGTTTTAGACAAAAATCAAAAATTAGATACAGACTACGACTTTTAAAAAGTGTTTCCTGAGGTACCAGCAAAACAAAGATGACCTACTCATTAAAAAGTCCTAATTAAATAACGCATTATACACAACATGTACATGGCTTGACAAAATAATACAAATTTTATCCATTTTTTTTAGATAAATTAAAAAAGCAGCCAATCAGATAGCAACAGATCAAAAACTTCATCGATTGATTGATTTATCTAAAAGATGTTATCTTATAATATTATAGATATTTTGTGATGATACCTTCGGTGTATAAATTAGTGAAGAATTCTTTTTATTTTACCAAATCTCTAACTCGTACTATCGATGACATCCCCATGCAGTTCTTAATCTGCACGATTACCAAAGTTGTCAAGTGTGGAGAACATTGAACTTTCAAAATGTTTTCATTATTTGTAAAATTTGAATTTATGAATGACTAAAATAAATTAATACGCAAAAACTTTTCCTTGTACTTGACACACTTGGCATTCTGTTGAGACAATGACATGCACAAATTTAAACGTGCAAAATCGTGGCGATTTAAAAATGCAGATTCACTGTGCCATTAATAGAATGGAAGACCAAGTTAAAAGTTCTAGTTTAAGGAGCCATCGAAACTACAAATTTCCACGTTACAAAATTGCACAATTTCATAAAAAAATGAAGATCATAAAAAATAATTACCTTCTCCTTGATCCAAAATTCCGTGAAATTTAGCATCTAAAATCATCTGAGACAGCTTCTTCTCCACTTGCGACATGGGCAGTTTGATTGTTTTGGCGATATAATCGACCTGAACCCTCGAATATGGTTCGATAATTCTGCATAAATTCTGTTCCAACATGTTGTCATATAAGGTGCCCAAATGAGCCCTAACTATGACGTCGTCTTCGAGTTCGTGCTTGTACTGCTTCACGGCTTGTTGAAAGTCGGCGAGCGAACGTTTGTGAGAGGCTTGGGCCACACTTTTCATTGCATCGATGTCACGTCCGGCATACTTAATAGCCAACTTACCGCTGATTATTTGTTGTACATCGTCGGGCGTCTTGAGCATGATCTTTGACAGTAACATGTACTTGAGAGCCGTCAAAGCTTTGGTCGATTCCACACTATCGAAACCCTCAAACGCTTCGTAGAAATACGAATAGGCAGTTTTAAAATCTTTCTCGTCTGCAGCGTGTAAGATCCCCGACTGTAAATCCAAAGATGCCTGCATTTTTGGTGGACAATAAATGGAATTTGCCGTGGTCCGTGCCGAAGTTAGGGCGGCACGCGCCTTAGGTAAATTACTCAAGGCATGGTAAGTCTTACTTTCTAACAATTGAACTTCAACCAATAAATTTTTGTCGTCTAATTTTTTCAATTCTTTAAGTAATGTCGAACCTAACGCTAATGCTTCCGTGTACATTCTGGTGTCGAAATATAAGGCGATAAGTCTCGCCTCGAGGGATTGCCTCAAAAACGTCCTCCTCTCTTCTTTCGCCCATTCGATACATTCTTTACACAATTGAACTTCGATGCCGATGCCGGCTTCCAGATCCAAGAAAAAGTCGACCAAAGAACGAACCAATTTAGCCGCCTTGGCTTTGCTGATTAAACTCAAGAAGGGTCTCGTGCCCTTAATCAGTTCGGCGAGTTCCTTAGCCTTACCTTCTTTTTTGAATTGTTCGCCTTTATTTAAAATATCCTGCTCTTGATTTTTGATCTTTTCTTCCTCATTTTCGCGTTCTTCATCGCCAATGAGTAAATGCAAATCTTTTTCGGGAGCACTAACAACTTGACTACGTTCGAACAACATTGCACCCGCCATCTTAATAATCTAGAAAAGCACAGTCATCGAAGTACAACAAGAGAAGTGGAGAGTAACGTACAGTGCGTTTCGACGTTAAAGTGACGTTACGATTGGTTAGTTCAAACAATAACCCTTTTTCAGCCCCAAATTTATTTTTAATATGTGAATAATCACTAAGGACCTTCTATAAACGGATTTAAAAACTTGTCAAATAAAATGCCAATACGTCACAAGAGCTCTTTTCATACGCGATTTCGGCGCGTTATTCAAAAAAAATTTTACGATTTAGTCGTTTTTTACACTTTAAATTTATTAATGACGTTTGTTTCACTTTTGTTTCGATTTACACACACTACTTTAATTTTCTTCGCCTTTTCAAAAAACTGTTATTCACGCCGATATTGCCAATATGAAAAAGAGACTACGTGAAAAATATATCATCGAGCCAACTTTTTTCTCTACAGAACCGACCGAAGTTATAATTTGATAATTGTCATTGTTTGATTGGATCGGAGCCTTATACGAATAAACGAGAAGGGGATCAGGGGGCTGCTCAATACTGTACAGAATATTTCAAAATAATTATTGTTTTTATAAATTTTATTTATAAATTTTTTTTTATAAAATTTAACCCAACCCTGTTCACTCTAAAATGTCTAAATTAAAATATCTCCGCATGTTTTATTACTGCGCAATGTCCGATGATCTAATTTAAAAATTACAATTAAGCGTGACTATGCAGGACACTTAACCCCACTTTTGCTTATACCATTATTTATATTTTGCCAGATATTTTCGTGTTTTCAATGGATTTATTTTTATACAATCAAATTAAATTTAGTGCTTTACATAAAAGATTATAATATAAAAAGAAAATAAGTTAACTTTGGGTATATGCTCTACGATTCCGATTGGCTAAGCGGCACTTGAGTTTCGTGTTTGACCAACCAGTGTCATGAATTGTGGCTGGTCTAATTTATTCAAATTGCCAACATCAACACGGTGTGTATTTAAGGAGTATTGTAAGTTGTCTTTCTATATTTAATACGTAAGTCTGGCCGAGTGACAAAACGTCAAAGTCAAAAAAGAAATTAAAAAATAACATTAACCAAACAGGTCGTGGAATTTGGCGTCAAATTTAAATTAGTTTTATTCTAGTCGACCAAACAAACACACTCTGAGGGGGGGGGGGGGGGGGGGAACTTAACCGTACCGTTGGGGATTTTTTAGCCGTCACTGTAAAAATTAAAATTCAAAATTGCCACCGATCAAGCGTGCGCATGTGCGTTTGAAATTTCCGTTTGTGAGTAGACGCCGCACACATTCCGCCATCACAATTTGTCAGAAGTGTTGGTCTCATATTAATTCGTTTAGTTGTGAATTTACGACGCGTGATTATTAATTTTTTGTAATTTTATTTCGATTTTCAGCCAAGTAAGAATAATGAGCGATCGAGAGGTAAGTTTTTACGTATTATTTGCTTAACCACCACGTTTCGTACGTGGTACGTACTATGCCGGTCGCTTCTTATCATATTTTCGCAACCGTCATTTTTATTTCGCAAATTTTATTATCTATTTAACAAATTTTATCGTTCGCCTATTGATTTAATAATTTTATTAATTTCAGGGAAGCCGTTCGCCAATGGGGCACAAGTCTATTAACGATCGCGATCATTCGCAGCACCCTAGACGCGATGATTCACCTCGAAATCATAAAGGAAAAAGTTATTCTAGGTAAGATTTTCTTTTTAAAATGTCGAAGGGTAACCTGTGACGTTATTGGAAGTATTACAGCATCAATTGTATTTCTTTCGATTCACACAGGGAGATTATTGTGAGAAGTTTTGCTTTTGGTGTACACTCTCGATTGTTCACTAGACAAACTCACTTCGTCTACATTACATAGACCAAATTTACTGTTGTTGTTTTTTTTAACGTGCCGACGACTTGAGCATTGACAATATTTTTAGCACAAAATGTCATTTGTGCGTTACGTGTCAATTATGTCTAAATTTAGATTTGTTTAGACCTCATGTTTATTATCGGTCATTAAATTGAAATTAATCTTGCATTAATGTTATGAGAATTTCATAACCTAGCATTTTTGCGTGCTTTTTGTTTTAAATTGAAATGGCTGTCTCGATAAATGTAAATTTGCATTTATCAAAATACTTGTCTCAAGTTGGCTGTACAAATGTGTAACTTATACAGGGTGAATCAATGGTGACGACTTCTTCTATAGTTTCGGTTTTTCTTATTAACTAGAATTATAGATATACCTAACGTTCTCTTTTAAGGAGCATAACGGAAATTATATTTTCCAAATGAAAAATTATTCAATTTTTAGTTGCTTAAAAAATTTAAAAGTCAAGTTTTTAGTGTATTACGTTTTGTGGCGAGTACAAGATTCAAGGCCAATTAAAGGTCTCTTGGTTTTTGTTTATTTTTTGTCTTTGCAAATGTAAGCTTTCACAAAACAAATAACAAATTACATTTAATTATCTAGGTGCAGCTACACTATATAAATGTTGCGAGCTATTAAAATTTATCTATTTAAAAAAAAAACATAAAATCCAAAAATTACTCAATAGAGCACAGGTTGTCAATTTCATTCCGAATCGGTACACTGGATTTTTCTGACTGTCTCTCTCACGAAGTAATTGAAGTGTATAATGTGGAGTCCATGTTAAACTAAACTTCCTTGTGTCTGTAGATACTTCAGCAAGCTCACTGTAGATATAGAGAACGAGGAAGGTAGACCAACTCTTAAGGTGGCGACTGATTTGTAACTGAACGTTGTAATGTAATATAATGGAACGTTCGTGGCGAGCATTACATTACAAAGTCCGTTCGACTAAATAAATCAGTAAAATCAAAGGAATTCGGCAAAAAACCGACCGTCAAGTGGAGCACCGATGCTTCGCTCGCCGTTTGTGTTTGCTATGTGCTTGTTTATTGGCACTGACTATCGAATGCTCGTGTTGGATTACATTACATTGCAACGTTTAGTTACAAGTCAGTTGCCACCTTTATGTTGGTTTGTTCCACTTACATTATTTAAAATTTAGGTTTCCCTTATATCCTGTTTGTTAATTTTCTCCACAGTTTAAGTACTTACTTCATAAGCTTTCAACAGTTTCTCATATCGGTTGGCAGGCTATTGTAAGCAACTGTCTCTTGCAGAAATTTAAATACAAGTTAAACTTGAATTTACTTAATTCTGATGTTAGTTATTTATTTTCTCATTTCTTCTCCTCCTGTGTTTTCCTAAGGTGATGGGTAATTTTTCCTACAAGTAAACTTATCTGGAAGGGTTGAATACCTTCTCTGCAATAAATTCATAGTAGAGTTCATGTTACGAAAATGGAAAATACCTTGTTTTTAAATTTTATAATTCTTTTTTGGTGCTTAAAATTCCCATATTTTAAAGCGTTTCAAAATTATGTAATTTGGTGATATGAAGTAAAATACAGTTTACGTTATGCAAATTATCATAGGAATTCTCTTAGCAATTGTCACAAACAAATATTTCACCATTTACAATATAGGATTTGTCACACGGAAAGTGAAATCGTAACCAGCATAACTACTAACAGTAAAACTCGTGAGAAAAATCCTATGATAACTCGCGAAATTTATACTGCATTGTTTTGTCATTTTATTGCGATTCTAAATAACTGAATGGTTAATATTAAGTTTTGTTATATAAACCACAAATCTATTTATTATTTTGTAATCTTATAATATCTTCGGAAAATAATGTTTGCACCTTGCTCTTTAAATGTATCGACAATAAATTTGCTATAGATATTGCCATGATTTGTTTTCATCATATCAAACTTTTTTCAATAATAGAATTATAGAAGTTCACACGGTTGATTCACCGAATAATATTTTCACTACGCAGCAAAAACTGAACCAAACTTCTTGTACATTTAAAACAACTATTGACTTTGCATAAACATTTCAGACTAAATTGTCAAAAATATCAAGAAAGAAGAACAAAATAAGAAAATGTTCTCTTGAAGTTGTAAAGAAAATAGTTTAAATTTTCCAAAATTTTTATTTAATGAAAAAAAGGCGGGCATCAGAGTAGCGATTCTCACTTGCACACACCTGAATGGACCACAACCACGGCTTATGTAGTAGTAGTTGACATGGGCCAGGCAGGGGTTTAGAAGCTTAAGAATGGATTGCGTGGTGAGACTCGCTGACTAAGGGGGAAATAGAAAAATTTATATCTCTAAAATTTGAAAACCGAAGATAACTTCGCTCGTATTCACATTTCACAAGTTTCGGAAAGTTTTCAAGCAACATTCGTTTTTCTCGTTTTACAGAAGCCCCAGTCGCACACGGAAGATTTACAGGGAAAGCGAACGCGACCGCGATCGTCGTGGTAGAGAGGACAGAGATCGAGATCGTGACAGTCGAAGATACAGGTACTTATAAAATAAGGTTTTCTTGCTTTTCTATTTATCGTACACCAAATACGGGATCGCGGTTTTGTATAAAATATTTGCTGTACGATTAAATTATTTAACCCACTTCAAATCCGACAATTTTTATGCGAGTTGCGAATTGTCGACACGTAAGCCTCCCATTTTTGTAATTACTTTAAGTTCACTTTTGTTTATAATAGACTGTAACATTAGATTTTAATATCTGATCTTACAGGTCTCGTAGTGGTTCACGTTCTGAAAGACGTAACAAGTCTTCTAAATATTCTCGCAGTAGATCCCGCTCCCATTCACATGGGAGAGGTTATGGTCGTCGATCGCACTCACACAGCCCTATGTCCAGTCGCAGGCGCCATCTTGGAACAAGGGACAATCCTAAGCCATCCCGCTGTCTAGGAATATTTGGACTGAGCGTTTACACAACCGAAGAAGATCTGTACGAAATTTTCTCCAAATATGGTCCAGTAGAAAGAGTTCAAGTGGTTATTGACGCCAAGGTAATTATTTTTATAATAATTTCCTTACAAACCTACACATTTGGGGAGGTTATGAACTTTCAGTTTCTTTTCTCCTGATAAAAGTAGGAAGATTAATTACTTCGGTTCCCGTGCTGACACTTAACAGCTAATGCTTGCTCAGCTCCGTTAACTCGATGACATTTTTAATACTTGATTTTGTTAATGTGAATTTGATTTATGTGACATGTTTATTTAGACCGGTCGTTCCCGAGGATTCTCTTTTGTGTACTATGAGAGTTCCGACGACGCTAAGATGGCCAAGGATCAATGTAATGGTACAAAAATTAACGGAAAGAACATAAGGGTTGATTTTTCAATTACGGAACGAGCTCACACACCCACACCTGGGATTTATATGGGTAAACCTACCTAGTAAGTACTCTGGTTTTCTTGTTAGTAAAATTTGAGCCACAGCTATTCTTCAATTGTTTGAATACATCTATTGGCTTTTTTGAAATTTCCAAAATACACTGCAAAATTCGTGAACATTTTCAAATTTTGTTTTGAGTCTTTGGGAAATTAGTAAATGGGATAATTTAGATCAGAAATTTTGGAGTTTTGAATTTTTGTAAAAGGCTATCCCGTATATTTTCTCTCGATTTTCTTTTGATTTGTTTGTAAAAATTAATATTTTTCAGCGTGTCAAACGATCGCTGGGATCGCAGACGAGGAGGTGGTGGTGGTGGCGATAGGGACAGAGAGTAAGTAATTTTTAACTTTTTTCAGTAATTTTTGGTTTACAATTGTTTTGTAGTGATTATTCTAGATCGCGTTACCGCCGATCTCCTTCACCTTATTACAGGCGTTCCTCGAGGCGCTACGAACGGTCACGTTCAAGATCGTACTCTCCTCGTAAGTATTTCTAATTCCAACAAAATTTTATGTTGTGCATGGCCTTTATTGGTTTTCAATCAATAATGGGATTTTTTTGTTGATGTTTGAAACATACAGTTGGTTAAAGTTAAATTAATTCTTGAATTCAAATTTATTTTCAAAATGTTAACCCTTTGCAGCCCAATTTTATGTGTTTGGGATGCCAAATTTTTAAAATTCTTCACAAGATTCTTTTTCCACTTCTGATATCATCTTGTTTTTTTTTACCAATTCTTCCCACACTTGCATTGGGTTCTTCTGGACCGATTGATCGTTTTTGACTGCTTGTTTAATGTTTCTTCTCCTATTAGCAGATTTAGATGTGCGCAAGTACTGAAGACCTAGAAGTTGATCACAAAATTTAAATTTTAAGTGTCTCGTTTGACTTTTAGTGTAGGCCTTTGTAGAAACCAACGTCATAGTTAATTTTACTTAAACCTTAAAGTAAAAGTTTCTAATTGGGTATAACAAGATTCAAATGAAAGCACAAAAGTATTAAGAGGAAGATTCATTTTGGACTGCATAGGGTTAAGAAGTCGGAAATGTTTTAAACATCTTACACAGTCTGCTTTTTGGTGTTTTTTTTTTTTATATTATTAAGACCATGCCTCTGCTATGAAATGTAGTTTTAAATGATTGATAATGGGTTTTTATTGTAATCCTACTTACAGGTCGTTATTAAACCGAGGAAGAGCACTAATAACGGAACGCGGAGATTTTGATTATCATACAAAATATTCAAATGTTAAACGAGTTACGATTCAATTTAAACTTTCACTAGGATTTTTTTAATAATAATTTTTTTAGAGACTCGTTTTATTTTAAAAAATTACACCTTTGTATCTGGGTGGTTTGTGAAATCACCTCTCGTGTTTGCAGTCACTGCATTTAGTTTAAGTCGTTTTTGCCTTGTTTTAACAATTTTGGCAATTTTCTTTTATACATTAATTAATCTTTGTGTATTTAATTTTTCATTTAGTTGTACATACAATAAAAAAACTTGTCCTTAGGTTTAGCATAATAAATAATTAATTTTTACACTAATATTGTTTTCCTTTGTTTGAAAAGGGTTAAGAACAAGACCCAATGGATGAATTTCAAGTTTGTTTAAGAAATAAGAAATTTCTCCCATGAAAAAATTCATCTCTCTCTGTGAGAAAAATGAAAATAATGTCAATCGAAAATTCAATTCAATCAAAGTCACTTTGAATTTGTCAAGAGAATTGAAAATTCGTTTGCAACTCTCTTGAAATTGTGAAGAATGAAATTTTAGGGTTGTATCTGTCTAAAGGTTACGAAGACTACCAAATAATTGTGGTTGTCGATTTGAAAAGAGAATAGGCAAGATTTTGAGAATAATTTTTTCGAAAAAAAAAAATGATAAACTCGATCGGTTTGTTTGCTTTTGCATTTATGTAAGGTAGAATAATTTATACATTTTGTTTGTTTATTTCATTTAAGTTAATAAACTTTAAAATCTAATTGATGCTGACTTTATATACCTCAATCATTCCTGCTGCACCAAATTTCCTCACTTTTATTTTATACCAAGACTTGAAAACTGTACTTAGTTAATAGGTTTTTTTAATTTATTTGTTATATATTTGAAGTACAATAAAAATTCATTCGTTTAGTGTAGGATAATAATGTATTGGCTCTTGACCTGACATTGTTTTGATAAATTTGTTGGTATTCTGCTAAAATCATTTATGAAAAATGTCGAGAATTAAAAAACCTCTATATAATAAAATTGAACCATATTTGGTATGTACATTTATCTCGTAATTTGCAAACTCATAAGAAATATTCAAATTGAGATTAACAGTTTTGCCAGGACACCAGCGAATTAATGATGTAATTCTCTCTTGTGATTTAAACTGCCCATGCTAATACACTTTATAATCTGTATTCTCGTGACTTCATTAGGTTAATTTTTTAAATTCAGTCCATTGAATTTTCTTTCCATTCTAGTTTTACACGTTCCTAGGGTTGAATTGCAATTAAAAATGGAACAATATTTGGAAGTAGATGCACACAATTTTATCATTATTCACCTCTCGACACCTTATAGGTTACAACTATGGTGGGATTTCTTCTACAGGAGAGCAGTTCTAATTTGCAATTTAAAGGCTCGTATATTCTTACAACTAATGCTAATATTACCTTTAAATTTCAAACTGATTAATTGCTCAGTTGTTGAACAAAAATTATAGAATTCGATAATCAACTTAAATACTTACTTATTAATTGCTGTTTTGAAAAGATTATAGATTCGTGTAACTGTAAGTCATAAGTTTAAGTAAATAAAAATTTAGTGCATCATGATTAATTTTTATAAATATCCGCTATAATTGGCGTTTAAAAGCGTCGAGTTAAGATGTTGATTTTGAAGGTTTCTATTCTATTACTGCAAATAGTGAATATAAACAAAAATTGGGGATTAATAATTAGCTCACGTGAGCAGATAAATTTTTAATTATTATTCCTCGACTAATTTCTAGCCTGCTTTTACGTATCGGTAGGGGAGCACCAACCATTCAAGTGCAAGAAACCTTCCTTGTGAAAACTTCACAAGGACAACTAATTATTATTTTTTAATTGAGAATTATTTGGAAATAAAATAAAAAATATTATTTGATTGTTGTATTTTTTATAGAAGTTCAGGTAAAGGGAGGTTATCAAAAGCTTATGTAGCTGGATATGTTCATGGTACTATAATAGTACCATGGGTATGTTAATCAGTACCTTTTCATTGGGGCGACGCTGGTAGTTTTAACAAACAAGCGTTTTAGAGCAAATACTATAGTTAGGTTAGGTACAAAATTTCCCATGCGTTTGCGTATCTCATTAAAAATTTATAATCAATGTATTTTGTGATGCGAAATTAACGTATTGAACGCCCTCGTTGTGTTTTGTGGTTGACAGTTACAAATGTTCATGGTAAAAATTGATATATTTTATTAAAAATGTTATCGTCTATGGTAAAAGAACATCAAAGTAAACAATCTGCACGTAAGGAATCGCAAGGTTAGTAAAATTTTAGGTTATGTTTACAACATTTTTAATGTCTCTAAACTTTTAGAAAATAAACGAAAAGAGGCCGTAACTTCGGCCAGCGATTTGACTCAAGCTCTTGTAGATCACTTAAATGTTGGGTAAATGTCTTACAAAAAATTATTTTTCTTCAAATAAGTTGCAAACATTTTAGTGTCGCTCAAGCCTATCTCAACCAGAAACGTTTGGACGCCGAAGCTAAACAACTTCATTCGAGTGCGATTAACTTTTCTAAACAAACTCAACAGTGGTTACATTTGGTGGAAACTTTCAGCAGTGCTCTGAAGGAATTAGGCGACGTTGAAAATTGGGCAAAAACAATCGAAGGAGACATTCGGACAATAACTATGGCTTTAGAAAACGTTTACAAAGATTCACAAGACACTCCGCCACAGTAGAAAGAATGGATTTTTAAGTTGTAAATATTTTATTCTTAATTGTGCAAGTTGAAATTTATATATTTTAAATGTAAATATTATTTTATTTATCAAAAAGTTTATTAATTTAAATTATTTATTTTGGTTCACATTGTCCTAGTACAAACTTTCAGGTGAATTTTATGTGCCCAACTAAACAATGAAAATTAACAGCTTTATTTGAAAGACGGGGGTTAAAATATTTTTTACTTGATTTTCTAAAATTTTTTATTTAACGAGGAAGTTTTTACTCTCAGTGGAACCAGTTGACTGCTCCACCACTGGCACTGCTGTGACTTATCGGGAAATGTGCGAAAGACTTTGTCAATAGATCCATAACATTTATGAATGGCAATTAAATTAATATGAGTCACAGAATTTGTTGGAATTTTTACGTCGCTTAAGGAATAAAAATGCAAATGACATTCGCATTTTTTTATTAAATTTGTCATCATCGCTCTTTATATGCCGCATAAATCCTTGCAGCATTTAAATTTGCTAGAACAATAAATTAAGCAATTTTTATAGTTTAATGTCCTGTTAAATTTGCGCGGTTCAACGCATTTGCGATCGCATCTTGTTTACATTATTTCATTAACCGTATAAAAATAATCACACTTGGTAGACTATGTGGTTAGTTTATTTTCTCTTTCAAAATAAAGTTCCTTTTAAATTTGATCATGATTCATTATTTTATGATTCAATTATTAATATCACTTATAAAAGAAAGGCGAAGGACAGGACCGTCACGAAATTTTTATGTTTTGATTTCTTTGATTAGGTATATAATATTTACCCCCTCCCCCAGATTTTGGATTATGTTTTTAATTATTTTAAAAATTAGTCGGCGGGGTACTTCTAAAACTGCATCTTTAAAGAAGAATAATACCTGGATGTCTCCGATATTATATTAATATCCATTAAAAAAATTTAACCTAAACCCTTGATTGGTTAAACAATATGTAACCTGAGATATTTATTTTAATTGGAGTTCTTTTATTGGCTTTTCCGTCATAATTCAGTCAAAAAAATTTGAAGTTCAAACGTTCAAATTTCAAAAAAATTCATAAAATACTATTTTTTAGCTGGAAAATATTTTATTTATCATCATAGCAACTATAAAAATTGTACTTATGAGATGTCTTTTAAAAATTTATATTTCTGAACCTCCAAATTTAGTTGGTAATAAAAATACTTATTAAAGTTTTTTTAACAATTTATGCATAAAATTGGTTCACTGGTTCTCGGAGATATTAGAAATAAAACGTACAAGTAAGCTTAAAATAGAAACACTGACAGCCGGTAATTGTTTAACAATAGTGAATATTCTAATTCCGGTTCTGAGTTGCCTATTTTTAAGTCAAAAATAATGTGGTAACGTGGGAGACAGTTTAAAACAAAAAATAGTCAGCCTCCCTCGATGACTTGTAAATATAGTACTAATTACAATAAAATCGCTACGACCTTTGCGTCAACTTTTAGCATCTATATTCCAGCTTTTGCATCTAAAATTCCACAATTTGCGTAAAATTCGCGAAAATTAAATTCGAATTGTCCGTCGCGCAGGCGCACAAGTAAAAAACTTGAGCCATTTCCACCATCTTTGAATTTTTAATGGTCGACGAAGTACTGGCAAGGTGGAGCAGAGAAAGTTTAAAAAAATAGCGTGTAGTAAATAATGTCGTTTGGAATATTAATAAAAATGTAAACATGAAGTTGCGTTACCAAGTTTTTAAATTTATTTAGTTTCGTGGGGGTTTTATTTTTTTTTCGAATTCGCCAGTAACGTAGGTGAGTGGAAGTTTACGTTGGCAATATCCATATAATGGCTATTTGCTTATTGGAATTGGTTTACATTAATTGTGATAGATAAGATAATCAAGTGCCGTCTATATTTAGTCAAAATTTCGAGGCAGCACAAGTGTTTTCCTCTATTTACTACTAATTCGTGAGGTGTGCATGTTGACACTGTTAACCTTGATTTTACTTTTTTTCCGAAATCTTGTGCGGTTTTGTGACCATAGTATTTCCTTTAGATCGAGATGCCCGGGCCGCCACCGCCTCCGCCTTTGGCTCCACCGTCGATGGGGCCGCCACCACCTCCGTTCTTCGCCTCTTCGCCAGCCAAATCATCAGGTGACAGCCGAGGTGCTCTTTTGAATTCCATCAAGCAAGGAAAGAAATTGAGAAAGGCGGTAACTAACGATCGAAGTGCGCCTTTAGTAGCAGGTAAAGTGTCAACTGACATTTGTCACGATATCTCGTTAACATTCTTACTTCGTCAGGGGGGGTCAGAACGTCGCCCAATTCGACAAAAGCGCCCACCGGGGGTGGATTTTCTAGCAAACCGTCCGTGCCAAACGGATTAGGAGGACTTTTTAGTGAGGGAATGCCAAAGTTACGGCCGACAGCGAATCGTGGCGGTGAGTAACCCAAAGGTGCTTGTTTTAGGACGCTGACCACTATTTTGTGTTTTTTTAGATGGGACGAAGAGCAATAATGGCGGCTTTAGTAGTTTAAATTCTGTAAACAATTCTAGAAACACAAATACAAATTCAAATGGCGGCAGTTCCTTGCCACATATGCCGCCACCTAAAACTTTCAACAATTTCCAAAATGAAGTACAATCTGCCTTAAAAAAACAAATGGCAAGTGATAGTAATAGAAGTAGAGGACCTCCACCTCCTGCACCAACAAGAAATATAAGTGTGAGTAATGGGAATGTTTTTATCTTCTCTTATCAGGATGTTAAAATCCTGTTGTTTTTCCTGCTTCTTTTATATTCTTTTATTTAATGTTGACGCACCTAAAATTTCGTCATAAAGAAAATTATTGATCCATTCGATAGCAAAATAAAAAAACTGTGTGATAGCTAAATTAATAGTGAAGTGTTTGATAAAAATGGTAATTCTAAAAATTTCACCTTCGGCAAGATAAGATAAAACGAAATTCAGTTTTAAAAACTGATATTTTGCTAATTTTATATTGTGGAATATTTCTTGATTAAAAAATCAAATATAAATTTAAAATCGGAGGAAAAAGGTCCAGATGCAAAATGACTGCAAATTATCTAGAATTTTTCATGGCCTATGTTTGTTTACCTAGATTATGATCTCGGTGACCTCACAACCATGAGCGTCCATATTTTATTTTTCAAAGGGAGAGTATTTAATTATTACAAATATTCGAAAAATCAGGTTGCCATAATGAACCCCATTTTTACCCCTTATTGTAAGCTAGAAAAGTTTTTATTTAATCCTTAAATTTTTACTTATGTTCTTTGTGTGGGTTGTGTTATTTGTTTATTTAAAGATAGGTTTGGTGACCCTTCAGTCATGAGCGTCCATAGAATTTTTTGTTAGGGGAATTAACTAGGTTTAAAAATAACTTTCGATTTTATGTTTTTCAAAAACTTAATTATTTTAACATTAGAAGAAAGACTTGAGTTTTTTTTATTATCAATTAAATTAATTTACATAGGTACAATAATTTACAAAAAAATATTTCTTCTTTTCCTGTTCATTTGACACAAAAGTAATCCATCGATGACCTAAACCAGGCTCAATACATTATGCTGTCAGGTGATAAGAGCAATAATATAAGCCACTAGTTTAATTTTCTGAAAGAACAGGAACGGGAGAATAAATTTTTTGTATTCAAAATTACTTTTTGTTCATTACGAGATAATATTAAATTTGGTTTTTTCTTTTAGAAAATTGAACTTTGTAGGTTGAAATAGTTTCAAGTTGGTACGCCTGAGGTATATTTGAATCTAATCATTACATAATAGACTTACTGAACTATAGCATGGTGGGACGTAAGAGTTTATTAATTTTCAAAAGTTGATCATTGTAATTCATCTCCTGTGAGTTAGCTTAGACCGTTTTTTTTTTTTGATTTGATACGAAATTTTAAATCGAAAGAAATTTTCTAGTTTGTTTTTTAACTTTTCCTTTTTAAATAAGTTATTTATCACCTATTTAACCAATTTATCATTGCTTAACCTTTATAGATATTTTATCTGAAATTATTAATCATTTCTTTATCTTTACTTGACGCATTTAAGTGGTTCGATAAAACTTTCACACGTTATATTTTCAATTGTAAACAATCAAAGGTTGCAAGGAACACAACGACAATCAAAAATTTTCTTGGACGTTTTTGAGCCCACAGTTTCATTTAACAAAGTCGAACAATTAATAAAGAATTAAAAGTTGAAAGGATTAAAGAGTAAAGTAACCACACCTTTAAGCCAAAAGTTTGATTTTATCAAATTTATGAACCCAAAAATCTAAATAAAAGGAATAGGGGCATTTCGACTCACCAAAGTTATTTCACTGCACAAAATACAATTCTTTCTTTTTTAAATTGATTTAAACTGTGGGATTGACCGACCGACCAACATTACGTTACATTAAACACTAGATTACTAATTGGGTTTTATAAGTCATTAATTGTTTTGCATTCTTATTGAAGAGAAAGTGTGTTTACATACTTTGAAGTTTGTTGTATTTTGAAGTCGGGGTCGGTTTTGTTACCTACCTTTTTAGTAAGTCTTATTTTATTGTGTTAAAACTACATTAATTGAGACAAATTAATATGGTTTTGTATTTTTGCGTGTTTGTGAATTTTTTGAAGGACAAAGTTTCATGTGTTTGTCAACGTTTTGCTAATACAATGAGTAATCTCACAGTGCATTTTCAAATTTTTTAAATGGTAATTTTGGCTGTGTAAATCTTCGTGAAATTTTACTTTCTAATTGTTTTTTAAACTGCACCTTCTTGAATGCAAGATTTAAATATCCATTAGCCTCATATTTTTGCAGCTAAGTATTTTTGCGCTTTAATGCCCAATTATTTGCTTGAATTATATACATTTTTAGGTTGATCGTAACTCTTGAAATGTTTGTCGCATATAACTTTGAAATGTGAAAAATTAATCAGGCCTAATTTCTTACATTTCTTGTATATTTTTATAAGAATTTTTTTACAACTGGAGTAGATTGGCAGACAATAAATATATTTGTCAGTTAAACAATCCATATTATTTTGATTGTATATTCGAAACGGTCACAAAAATTATAGGTAATTGATTGCAATAAATTTAAAAAACATTAAATATTGATAAGGAAAAATTTTTTTAATCATTGCATTGTTATGTTATCATCGTTGATTGATAACCTGATAAATAATATGTATTGAAGTACTGGCACGGCTAATGGACAATAAAATTGCGCTGTTTTGATTTCAATTTTAATCTTTCTTATTTTAAGAAAGTAAGAATCTAGTCTAATTTTTATTTTGCATTTTACTACTGCAATTAATAATATTGTTAGTAGTAGATTGATGTATAACACTCATGCTCTCCCTTTATAAACAAATTATGATATCGACTTGCCTAGTACATCAATTATTTGATTTCTTCTTCCGTTTCAATTTATAAGATTTTGACCTATGAATACTTGTGTTATGAGGTTGAGGTGTTAACCACTTGTCGAGCTGCTAGACATGGTTGTGTATTAAATCGAGTTTTTTTTTACAGCAAAGCATAGAAAATTTTCAAAATTCAGAGAAGCATTCGTATCGCTCAAAAATTAGCAATTCAAACGGTTTACATTTGAACGTGAATAATTTACATAAATCATTTGCCAATATACCGAGTCCCACTTCGACGCCACCAACGCCAAAAAGTTTCAATTCAATACAAGTGAATTCTAGCACTTTACATCGAAAAGCAAATAGCAGTGCCAATTTGACTGTATTTGATTCATCAGAAATAAGCAATAACTGTTTTCCTTCGAGACCTTCGAGTAGAAAACCACATTTAGCACCTAAACCCCCAGTGTTAAATGGAAAACCTGCGCCTCCTGTCAAGAGGATTATAAATCGAGCCCATAGTATGAGAATACCCAGATCGCCTTCGCCTCAAAGTCCCGAAGACAGCACGTACCCAACAAAATTTGGTACAGTACGAAATATGACTTCAATGTTAGATAAAGCGCATCATAGATCAAGGCCCACGTTAAACGGCAGACCTCATCAAAACCCACCACCTCCGCCTAATAAAATTGTTAAACCTCCAAACCACGCACCTCCGCCACCACCAAATGTGATACCCCAACCTCCTAGCCATGCTCCACCTCCGCCACCACCGACTAGAACAAATTCACAATTTAATCAACCTCACCTTCCTCTTCGAGCTTCACCTTCGGTAAGTAAACAAAAAACGTCCTCTATCTTCTTAACTGTCAATTATTTTTAGGTACCGCCAAATTCGACTGCCCCACCTCCACCTCCGAGACACTTATCAATGCGCGACATGTTAAATAACAAACGCGTACCCCACGTTGATTTGGATGCCAAATTTAAAAGCGAATTTCGTCCTATAAATCAATTTCCACCACCCGGTGTTTATCGTGGTCTCCTTAAGGCATACACTAGCAGGACAGGTTAGTAAAGAAACAATTTGTTGTTTGTGCTCGTTTTAACATTTTTGCTCTACTAATTATTTAAACTTTATTTCTTTAGAGTCGACGTGTTGATGGGAGCATTGCATGATTTAACCGATCTCCTTCAATGCATGGCATATTTTAACCGTTGATTCATTTTATATTATTTTAAATGTTATCATTACATTATTAAAGGTGATGGCTAGATTTTTGCTACATTAGAAGCGCGCTTAAAGTTAACTTTCTTGTGTAGGTAGCGGTAGAAGTTTTTGAATGAACTGCATGATGCATTAGATAATATTTGAGAGGTGTTTCAAATTTTGAATAAAATAAATTGAGCGAATGGTCGACCTTCTATGAAGAGTTTACAATTTATTTATTGATTTACTTAACTCCAGAGCAATAATGGCCCAAGTCACAAAATTAATTGATTTAATACCATTGTGAGCTGGGATGTCGGGTGAACAAATATTGCTCTGTGTGGTTCATATTTAATCCCTTCTTTTATACAGAAAATCGACGTACTAGCTTAGGCTATCATTATTCTCAACGCTGCAACTACTGAGAACAAAGTTAAAGTTTTCTTTTTAGAATCGTTCCGATTTTTATATTTTTGCACATAACTCGTAAATCGTGACAGATGGTAAAAAGAATGTTAGATGTATAATATAGGGAACTACAAATGATATATTTTTGATGAACTAATTTTTTGTGTAAATCTGACGATTTTCAAGTTATGTGCGATTGTAGTTTTGAGTTTGTAGGTATGAGTTTTATGTTTTAGCATATAACTTGGAAACCCTGATGAACAGTATAAGCTTTTTTACATAGGTTAAAGAAAATTGAAACTCGAGATTTGAAAAATACGGTTTCAACATTTTTGCACACAACTCTTAAACTGTGATAGATGACCAATTTTTTTTAATTACATAATTGTAGTCTAAATATACTAACGGTTTGGAAGCTATATCGATATTCTTAGGCTTAGAATTTGGTCTAGAATAAATTATTTTTAGTTTGGTTTTTCTTTTATTTTCTGGTATTTTCACTGAAGACATTCCAAAAGCTTAACAATTCAAGTAAAGTATTATACATAATAGAAGGATCTTGAAAGCACGATTGAAGGAACAAACGAATGCTGGGAATGAATTATAAATCTTTTTTGTAATATCGTAGAAAGCAGTTTTTCGTTATTCTAATTTGTATGTTCGAGGCTGCAAGTTGTATGTATGCTAAATTTGAAACATCCATGCGTATATTTAACAAGTAATGGTGTTTTTGTTAAAATTTGATTTTCTTGTAGTTGGTAACAAACAGCAAGCGCCACTACCGCCAAACCACATTCAAATCAACAACCGAATGTGGGATTCGTCGACGTGCTAGCGGCGTTTTAATTTTGCTCAATTTTTTCGTGCAATGAAATGTTTTAATAATAGTAATTAGCTAATTAAATAATTAAATTTTGAATTGCTTCCACGATTCTAACAATAATTGTTATAGATTTCTAGGATGAACAATAGCGGGCGGGAGAGTTTGTTAGTTTTTATTAGGTAAGACGATTTTTAGTGGATAAAATCAAAGATGTGTTACATTTTATAGTCTTATGGCTGTGGTATTATATCAGTTTATGCTCGTAACATATTTTTCAAAGTAAAAGAGATGGATTCTTTTTTCAAATATTTTTGAAATGTAAATTTTGAGAGAGACTGATGAATGTTGAAAAAATATTTTTATCGCACTTTCAAGTGATTTATTTTTTACATTTTAAACTTGTAGCAAAAATACTAGCCAGTGTATTAAGTGAACACAAATGAAAATTAAACTTTTAAATGTGTGTGCGTCAAATTTCATTTTTTTAAAATTTGTTTTAACAAGACTGCAAAGTTCTTTCATTAATTATTATTATGTATATGATGTACCAAAATTATTGTTGATTATGAAACATTGTTTATGTTAAATAAAATTGGAGACACTCGTTAGAAAAATTTCACATCTTCCCGATTGGTTTAATCGAAAGTTTTGTTTATGTACTTATTTACAATAAAATGAAGCGGTGGGGTATATTTGAGGTAAAGTTTTATTATTTTCTTCATGTATGAAGTATGATGTATTCATTTTAGTATTGAATTTTATTAATTATGTCCAATTTTGTAACTTATTTATATAATGATGGTTTTTTTTTAAAGCAGTCACTTTAAAAAAATACCGAAAAATTATTTATTCTATTATTGTATGATAATTGTAATTATTGTCTTATTTTTACATTTTTTAAGTCATCAAATATTAACTAGTCACTCCTTTAATAATAATTCTTCCCCGATAAGTAAGTAGGTAGTCTTCATAGTTTACAACTCCAGTGCCTAACAAAACTTTAAAAAATATTTACTAATGTACAGTTGTAAATAGCTCTATGTAAAGAAAGTTTCAATATAATGTATTACAAGTTAACGTTTTCCATTTTACCCTAGTTGAATCTAAAATTGTAACTTTTTTCAAAATAATAAACAATATAAATGCAATGGCAAACCGCCGAAGTTATCTTCCATAAAGGACAGCAGGCTATTTGAGATGACGGCAAATAAACATTTGATAAACAAAAATTTCTATTGTATATGGTAACCAAAAGGACTTTCATGGTAAGTGTGGTGGCAGACAAATGTTCAATAGCAACTGCTCGTAGATGTGTTTAAAATTCGGTTTTCTGATTGGTACTTAAGTATTATTATTAAAGGCTGCTTCGCGATTGAGGGAGCTCAAGCTTGGATAGCCTCCTTGATATCAATTAATTAAATGTAGTCTAGGTACCCCATAGCTTCTCTACTATCGGCATTGTTTTGATGGGTCTCAAATCATCGTTCCCATGTTTTGTGCATGAGTGTGTGCATTGTTTCAACTCTGCGACGCCTAGTGGAAGTCTATCAATGACCAGTGGTTGATAGCATGCTTATATTTGCTTATATCCTGAAGTTACTAATAATAATTATATTTTTACTAATTTTTTGCACTATTATATGTGTTTTTTAAATTTTAAGGAAACCTCGATGCCCAAGAATAGAAATGAGAGATTTTGTGAACTGCTAATACTGAGGCGAAGGGTACTTTGGTTCAGAGAACTGATTGTAGCTTCGGTTTATAATTGATGTTAATGTTGGCAAAACTACAGTTAATCCTACCTGAACTTTGACTCAAGTTTTATACAACTGGACATAAAAGTCGTACCCACAAATTACTAGTAGGGGACGTTTACCCTTGTCGATACTGTTTCTTCGTGTACTATTACTTTTTTACGTCAGGCCCGTAGCCAGACCGAAAGTGAAGTTTAAGAAAAGTTATAAAATTTACCTACTTATACTAGTAGTATAATAAACTACTAAACCTTAACAAACTTGAGGCACCCAGTTTCAGTTTGGCAGAATAATGCCCGGTTTTATCAACCTTTGTCAAAGCATTTGATCAACGTTAAACAGTTTGGCGCTTATTAAGTCATAAAAATCTGTTTTGCCGATGCATAATAGTTAACGTTGATTAAATCTCTCATCAAATTTGACGAGCGAATATTCCATCGTCAAAATTCAATGGCTCGTTTATTTACTATTGACTTAAACATTGACATTTAATCTTCTTTTTCGTCACTTGAAGGATTAGGTTCTATGATCTGTTTCAGTGCTCATCGTTTTCTTGGCTTCTCGACATTTTTCCTTCCCTCTGGTCTGTAGCGCTACTCTCTCAGAGGAATTCTTTCGGCAGTCATTCTATCTAGATGTTCGCTCCATTTTAATCTATTTTCTTCTATTTGTGTTTTTCGTGTAGCGGTATTTTTCAGATTGCGATGTATGGTGCCGCAGAATGTTCTAAATTTCGCTATTTTTTCGTTTATCTCTCGGTTTTCTTCGTATGTTATATTATGTTCCGAGGTATTTGAAGTGACTTACTTGTTCTAAACTTCTATTATCTAAGACTATTTTAATCAATAGATAAGTGGTTTAGGTAGTGTAACTGGATATTATTCTTCAAATTATTTTAGAAAAACCAAAAAATGCACAAACACTTTTTAGAACCAAAATGTTCTAAGTTAACACAATATAAATACACTGTATGTATTGTCATGGTTCAAAACAATTTGGACCCACCCTGTACTCTTTTAAGAAAATTTGGTAAATTGTAATTTGATTTGTTAAATAGGAAAATCTAACAAAAACGTCAATCTACTCGCACGCACTGACTACGCCACCTCGTAAATCCATCCCAAGGACCAACAATCCAGCCCGATCAAGCCCAGCGCTTCAAATGAGGAACTACACCTCACTAAATCCCAACGCCCGCCGCTCACATTAGTTGAAGGAGATATACGGAACACCGTGGAACTCCATATCACCAAGAAGTTCATCGTAAATAGAAAAGGTGGGGAACGAAGAGGAGGAGAGAGGGGCTTTTTGTCGAAAATGATCGCATCGAGTTTGTGCGTATTTTGGCTCTTGAGATATTTTAGGACTTTGTGAAAATTTTATCCAAATGTTAATTTGCGAATAATGGTTTTGAATTATGTTGATTTTGTGAACGATTGGAAATATTTTGCTTGGATTTCACCGAATATGAGATTGAGTAATTTTGTGAGTTGGAATTTTGACTTTTATTTTTGATTAAAGATTATTTTGAATGTGCGGCGTTAGTCTTGATTAATTTCTGGAGAATTGGAAGTGTAATTTGATGATTAATGATTGAAAAATTAAAATTTGTAAGTACGAACGTGTGAGATTGATAAGTTGACGATTTGGATAAAGGAAATAAAAAGTTCGAATCTTGGAAGAAGTAGAAAAATTTTACATTGAACTTAAATTATATGCGATTGAATATTATTTTAGAAGACGATTTATTTTTTTTGAAATTAAGAATTAATTTTTATTTTGAAACGCTCAAACCCTCGACTCTAAAATTATACCAACTAACGCGTACATCAGGGCTACCCGAGTAAAATAAGTGGATGGTAATTTTTTTTGGATAAAAATATTTCAGTATTGTCGTGAAACAAAATATTTCTACCCACCTTGTGCTAAATTGTAAAATTTTGTTAATTTCATTTTTAAAAAGTGCAGAGTGGGGAGAAAAAATAGAGATAAACGCTTTTTTGGTCAACTATGGCCGACAGCGGGTGCGAAATTTTGTATGCCCGCTGAATTTTGAGATCTGTGATAATTTTTTGAAGTTGTGAGTAAATTTTGGATTTATTAGATTAAATAAAGTGATTTGATGCGTGTGCATCATTGCGTTATTTTTGGTAATTTGGATAATTTTTAATATTTTGCTACCGAGAGATAGTAAGATGATTTGATCGATAGAATTAAAAATAAAAATTTGTAAGAATCAGACGTGGCGTTATCGATATCGCGTCAAGTTGATAGGAAAAATTTATAAGTTCGAACCTCGAGCAAAGCAAAAATGATTTGAATTTAAATTATTTGCGATTGGATATTATTTTGGGAAACGATTATTTTATTTTTTTGAACGAATTAATTTTGTTTTGGAAGCTAAGAACCCTCGACCTCTTGAAAATTCCCAACTGCTTCCACACACCAGAGTTATTTGAGGAAAAATAAGTGTTGTGATAATAATTTCTATGAAATTATCATAGCAGTATATTATCGGTGTAATTCTAAATAGTATTTGTGCATTTTTTGGTTTTTTTTAAATAATTTGTTTGATATGACTATTTTGCTTCTCATTTGAATGCTATGATTTTCGTATTTTTAATTTAAAAGGTCGCTCGTTGTCTACGGGCCTGTTTTAGGTACTATTTTTTTGTGAACACCTGCAAGGTAACCAGCGAAGGAAAACTAAGTATGTTTAATTTATATTTTGACATATAGATGGCGCTTGTAATCTCATGACGTAGGTAGTATGGGTTGCGTATGTTTTTATCGATTATTATGCATACTATGCTATATTCGGCTAATGTGGTGCGCATACAAAGGAAAACGTGAGGCGCATCGCGTGGAGGTAACACGACAGACCAAGGCAGATACAAACAGTAATTTGTTGGCAAAGGCGGTAACAGTACGTGCTTTCACGATACACGTCGTCGTTTTGATGTGATTTTTGTTTATTTAAAGTGCGAATTGAATTAAAAAGGGATAATGCCGATGCAATTAAGGAAAAACAATGGGGATTTATTACGAATTTTGTAGTTGAGGATTTTTAAGGTCTCTTCCCCAGTGTTGCTCAACAAAAGCAGGTAAAATGCATTTCTGTCTCTTACGAAAGTTTATTACTCGTTTATTTATAAATGGCAACAGGTGCAGTTTTGATATTTCATAAGGTGAAATTTGTTCTTCTATTTTTTTTCCATTCTTCCCCATTGGCTGTAAACTGTAATCGTTTTTCCATACCAAGTTATGCAAGGCATTTCTTGTGGTAGCAGAGAATGTCTTGGCAATTAATTAGACACATATCGGTTAAATTTAGAAGGGGATTTTAAAAGTAGTTTTCTAATATTAAGTAAAGTTTTCAAAAAATTCGCATTTAAATTTTTAACCTCACGCGGGCGATTTTTCGACAGATGCAGTTGCTCGAAAAATCAATTTTGAAAAAAACTGAAGTTCCGATTGAAAAAGCTTTCGATGTAGTTAATGTAAATTAATTCGTTTTAATATGGAATTAATTTTCTATCGGATATTAACTTTCTTTTATTTTAACTCTTCTAATATACATAAATAAATTTTGGTCTAATTGGTTGGTTTAGTTCTGCAAAATTTGATGTTTACCAAATCAAAATTCTAATTTATTACGCTCTAATAGTAAAACTTATATTTTCGGTTACCTGTCGATTCGATTGCGGATTTCCCCACTTTTTTTGTGCAAAGAAAAAACACGTCCAAGTAACACTTATTAAATTGAGCGTAAAAGAAGTTTCAATAACCTTGTATAAAGAAAATCGTATTATTTACTATGTACGTTACGTACACGCACGCAGGCAGGCAGGCAGGCCCCCACGAATCAAATATAATATAGAACAAAAAAGTTTTATTAATACTAAAGAAGTTGGGAAAATATAAAATGCCCAGGAAACAAAATGCGATAATATCAATGGTGTCACTGTTGAGGTTCTGGAAATCGACGACGAAAGAACTTTGTCATCGGTTAAACTAAAGTTGAAACATCTATAATAAAAAATGTTTTTCTTTGACTAAAGTTGCGTACAAATAAAATTAGCCAACAACGCCATTGATTAACTTGAAATTTTTTAAAAACATTGCGCAGGCCATTACGGCTCAAGTTTACAGCTTTGGCCTTTGATGTTCAAGTCGAGAATCATTTACAACTTCAAAATTAAAATCTAACCAAAACAAAAGAAAATTAACATGGCGTAATTTGTAATTAATGTTTTTTCTACTTTACTTTAAATCATAATTATGTACAGGATGCTGCATTCACAACCTTGAAATCGGTGGAGTTAGGCAACAATTATAAATTATTATTCACTATTTGATTACGTTAATTTATTATTGTAAACTTGTAATTTTTTTTAAATAATAAAATAAATAAAAAAAATATTTAGTCCCGTTATTATCGTAACTAATGTAATTTATTATACTTTTAATATAATAATGCTTTAGTATAAAAATTAAAAAAAGCAAATAGGAGCCAGATATGTTCGATGATTGTCGTTCGAAGTGAGTGTAACGTTGCAAATTCAAATTTCAAGCGTTTCATATTTGTGTTAAAATAGAAAAGAATAATTTAGAAAGGAGAAAATATATTTTGGCAATTTGGTAAAAATTGACGAGCAACTAAAATGGTTCTGCATACCTTGAAAGCTTCGAATTGTTTTGAATAAATTGCATACAATCTGAATTTTTCGCAAGGTCTCTTTTAATTTGTTTATTTATAATAGTTTTGATTGTTGTATGCACTTGTTAAATTGTTTCCGTCACAATCGGTCAACCAAAGCAAATTCTTTACGTGTTGACTTACGTCTTTGCCGACAGACGGTAATGTTAAATTTTTTGTGTTTGAATGTTTTTAAATTGTTTACGTTATATAACCAACTAACCAAAATTTAAGGAAAGCTATGTTTTCTGAATCATAATAAAGGCTTTATAATTGGTACAGGGTCGGACCTACCTGTGGGACGTTCTGGATGTGCAATAAGAAAGGAATGCTGCTATCAAAGAATTTCAAATAAAACGAGGTAGAAAAAAGAACGAACAGTAGCAAGCATGCTTTTTTTGCCAATTACACCAGCGTAATTCGGATCAAAGTTTCCGGATTAAAAATGCGGAAAACAGTACATTAAATAATTTAACAAACTGGAATTTTAATCACCACCTGTGTAACTTCTTTTATAAAAGTTTCCTATTAACATTTCGCAATGGATGCAAAATTTCTAATTTGTTAATAACAAAATTTTTAATTTTATAATTACGAAACGTTCCCGGTAGTTTACATCGGGTGACAAAATTATTCTAATTATTATTTCGAATCATTTTTTTGGTTGGTGGACCCCTGATGGCCAAAAAGTCGATATTAAAAATTCGGCTCTGTATATTTACTCTTTTTTTATTATGGTTGTTTTGACGGTAGATATATGTTATAAAAATTATATGTCGGACTTTTTAATAACTGTTTTTAAATATAATTTCTGCCTTATCGTTTTGCTGTATTTTAATGAGATTTTAATGTAAATTTTAAGTTACAGTAAAAAAAAAAGTTACAATTTACTTTTAACACGAAATGTGCCACTTACAATGTGTAATTATTAATAACATTAGATATCTATTAATTTGAAAATTAAAAAATTGTCATTTTATAAATTTCATTGTGATTCCTCACGATTGAAAAATTCAATTGAATGGAATCAAAAATAGAGAGCGAGAAAAAAATTACATGTATGTATTTTGAACCCGGAAGGAATGGAATAAACCGACGGGAGTCCAAAGTGTTATTCGCCAGACTACCAATATGCTTAGGAAAGTTTAGACTAATGTTGGTGATGCACCATTCTTCACTCGCCAAGTGCTTATTTAGGGATAATTTTTAAGATTTATTAAAAGAAATTAAAAGTTTTCTTACAATTAGTATATTAATACAACGGAATTAACAAATAGAATATTGATAAATATTTCTAGTTAAACAGGAAACAATAGATCTCGTAGTGAGTCAATGAGGAAATTTTATATTTGAATACTAAATATTTTTATTACATTTTATATATAATATTAATTATAAAAACAAAATACGAACAATGATTATTTTAATTTTCTATATATTGCTATGCCCCCAGCATTTTATTTTTAATTAATTAATTTTTAAAATAAAACCTTGTTCCTTAAATATTTCTTTAATTCTCTGTATTTAATAATATTTTAAAATTATTCGATACCGGTATCGCAGTCCGGCTTATCAGCAACAATTTATTGTCCCTTAAGTAAATTTTTAAATAAAATATAAAACTTTTTACCAATTTTAATTATAATTTTGAAATTTTTTCATTTTTATTACCATCTGTAATCATTCGACCATAGCTTCTGTTTTAATCTTACTTTCAAAACTATCCAAAATATCTTTCTTCAAAATCAAATTCAATCCAATTTTAATTATCAAAAAAAACACTTTTATCAAAAAAACATTTCTTATATTTTCAAAATTATAAACTTATTCAATTAATTTTTCGGACTAATAAATCACACGTCCATCATGTCGATCATTTTTTGGCAAAAGGCCTCGATAAAAATTCCACTTCTACCAACTTTAATTTTCAAAGTTTTACCTCCCAAAATTCAAATTCAAATATTTTATAAAATGAAAAATCAAAATTAATAGCAAATTAACAGGGTAGGCAAAAATTTGGTTCGGAACATGACAATATATATTTTTTTCTTTGTATTTTATTTTTAATTTCTAGGGAAATACGGTGTACAAGTGAAAGGAAATTTGAGGAAAGAAGAAATCCTGGGATTTTCGTAAAGGAAAATCTATGCCCGTTTTTACCAACATTTATTTAAGAATTCTTTACGCTAGGTATTCCATAAATTGAAACTTAAGAAAATTGGTGGCATTACGGTGGTGTTTTTGCGAATACATAAATTATTATAGTATTAATTACAGAAAATGGCAGAACGTAAAAGATTCCCAAATTTTACCACCGAAGAAAAATTTAAACTTTTATCCTGCGTAAGGATAAGAATTGCCAGTAATAACTGGATTTATGGGCGATAATACTGATTGATTTCTAAAATAATAATAATAATAATAATACTCAAAATAATATCGTAAAACCTCCAAAACAGTTTGTTTTCTTAACCGAAATCTTGCGGCAAATTCCACTTCATTGAAACTAACAAAATAATTTGCCAGTTTTTTAATGGTTTTGAAGTGTACAACTTCATCATCTGATGAATCAACAAATCTTTCTAATCTAAAAATAGAAAAATAACTTAAAAAATGAAATTTTTAAGTATTTATTGTGGTATATTTTAGTAGTATACAATGTATAAATTCTCCTCCACTTCACAACCCAGAGTATAGGTTAAAGATTCATTTTCGTTTATTTAACCTAAAGATCCTTATCAGGTCAGACACGTGACATGTTTAGTTTTTGGCTATTTGGTAAGCACACACATTCATTTTAAAGTATAATAAATTTCTTGAATTTTTGTTTTTTATTTTGTCAATCTTCGTTTGGTATATTATTTTTACGTTTTTCCTATGCTATATACGACTGATGATTGAAAATAATTGTGAAATATTGGCCTTTATATCGTATAACATACTTTTTATTTTAAAATTTTTATCATTTCTATAGTAAAGTAATTTTTCAGAATTCTTTTTCTTGTTTATTCAAATATTCTAAGTTCAAGCCTGTTAAATATGTATTATTGTCATTTTTAGTGTTTTAAATATTATGTTTCTATGTAAGTATGTATTCTTTACTGAACAGTTAAAATTTATTATTTTAACATTTGTTTAGTTTAATTCTTTCTAATCTATCCAAAAGTCGAATAGCATCCACGGCTAGAAAAGAGTATAGAATAATACAGGGCTATTCAAAAGTTACAAGCACAAACACTAATTTATAACCTATAAATAGTATAATACAACCGCTAAGGAATACCTAACACTTTAGGGGTCGGTAAATTTGATACCTAAGGTTAGGGATTTCTTAATACCTTCAAGAAATTCTTAGCGCTTGGTGAAGACATAATAGTTTCTTATCTACAGTTAAGGAACTCTTACATTAGGAATTTGTTGGCGAAAACGGGCACCTAATGTACAAAAATTTATCTTGCGATTCGCCCCTCTCTCTAAACACAATGTAATTTTGCAGTGGCCCTAAAAACTACCACTCGAATCAGGCTTGCAAATAAAAAACAATCTTTGTACGATATAAAAATCGAGGAAAAAGAACTTAAAAATGAATTTTTTAAGTGGGTTATTGTGGTAATTAGTAGTATCTAATTTTGTTTAGGTTGTTTATTTAAAAGTATTATTATTATTTATTTTACAGTACATTATAAATGCTACACAATTTACTTTTTTTAAGTTTATTTCTATTATATTAAAATTTTTAAAAAGTTACAGTCATTGTATTTCGGAAACGGTGCGAAGAAATAGAAAAATGAAGGTAATGAAATTAAAAATGATACGTAAAGTCTTGAAAATGGTTATAAACCGAAACTAGTCGACATTGAACTTGGATTTTATTCGGCAACGGAAATACCTACCAAGATGTTATATTTTTTGTTTACCGGTGATCAAGGATATGAACACGCTTTAAAATTAAAATAATTTACTGAATAATTTACACAGCTTGCGAATATTCTAATATAATATAATTATTATTATTCTCGTCCCTATTCATTCTGTTCCTCTTCTTTGCGTTCGTAAGCGCTCGAAACGCAACGGTCGTTCAAACCGCTACAATCGAAAACGAAATATGTAGTATTTTTCTAGTTTGCACCGCCGAGGACCTGGTTAATATTTATAAATTTTGAAAATTTGAATAATTTGTTCTCTCGAGATTAACCTTAACACGTTCAGACCGTTTCCGCAATTTTTGCCAATTATACAAATTCATTTTATTTGTAACACTTGGAACAACAGTGAAATGCACTTATGCCTAATACGACGACATTGTAAGGTATAATTGCTATGCTTTTATCTTTTCGAATCTTACACGATAGTTCTATTTAAATTTTAATCCCGACGAAGTAATAATAAAAATGTGCTAAGTGTTTAAAAAAATTTAAGAATTAATTTGCACAAAACAGTTCGTTTTACTTTCTCAATTTTCACTTCCTGATTTTTACAGTTTGTCGATTGCCGGTTTCTATTTATATAATAATTTAGTTAAAATATTTATAAGTTTTTGTCAATGCTTTAAAAATTATGCAAGCGATTTTTAGCTCGACCGAATTTTAAATATCAAATATTTTAATTAATAACTGGACGTTGATCATAACAGTGGCTTGGTGTGACCGCACAGAAATTCATAAGATCAAAACATTTTAAAATTATTATTTTTCCATGATCGCTACTGTATGTTCGACTATAGTTTACGTCTTTCGTGCGAATCGCTAGTTTCGGTGTTAAGGGTGAATATTTTTCAGCCACAGTTTTTTATTTTAACATTTTAATATTCAATTTGATTTGTCGCGGTACTTCGGGGGGTACGTAAAACCGCCGGTCCCTTCGGGTGACGATTTTCAAGAACATTTTTCTAATTCGATATGTATATGTATGTTATCGTTTATATCGTCGGGGGTTCCTATGCGACATAAAATTTGCACATTAATGCCTTCGTAGAACTAGAGAAGCAAATACGTACGTGGTCGTGTAATAGTAGGCGTCTGCACCAATGTAGGTATAGAAACATAAAACGTGTCTTGTCTTTTGTTATAATCATGTTTGTTGTTCGTACGTGTCATCAATGTAAATTGAAATTATTTGTGGATTACAACGGACTGTTTTTATCATATATTTTCGTATTAAAAAAAATTGCCACGCTTACGCATTTTCGACAAAATTGCATTTGAATTATTGAGGCTTAGAAACGGGTTCGAAGTTTCCATTTCGAGCCGGGAAAATGGACAACTTTTTTTGTTCTGTTTAAATGCATAAAGTTGAAACTCTTATTTTAGCCTCGCAGAATTAATCAAAGAATGCTCTAATTTTTACCCTTTGACTGAATTGAGCTGGTTATGCGTTCCGGGTTTGATATTGTTTGCACGTTAGTCTGAAATTTTGTCTCTAACCTATACGCTCTATATTTACCTATAATCTATAGGTTATATAAGCAAGAAAAGTTTCCGGAAAAGTTCGTGCGCTTTTTGGAATTTTGAGAAAATCGCGTTACCTATTGGATCACTTAATAAAATCATGCTCCGAGTGCAAAGGTTAACAGCCCACGGTGGCTAAGCTTTAAATATGCTCTGGTCTGACAACCTATTGAATAACACGAAGAATAGGAAGGAAAATTTCATTCAAGGCAATAAATTAAAAAAATTGAACAAATAAACCGATTGTTGTTACTTAACGTGAGGTCATCAATACTTACCTTGCGGAATGAAAAATTGTATTTTAAATTGTAAAGTTCAACAAAAACAGTTCAATGTCGATATACATTTGTTGTATATTATGTACATACATCAATGCAAGGTTGTGCATCAAATAATTAAAAAATTCTCCGCTTAAGATAGACAGTCTTTCTTTTGTTTCTTCGTGTACAGATCCAGACACTCGAAGGAAATAGAAGAACGCTATTGGCTGCAAACTTGCTACCACGTATGGTTTTTTCTTCTTATTTTTGGACAAGTAACTTTCACTTATCATCGATTATAATATTATAGTTGTGACAAATTAAAATATTTGTCACCTGACTTACTATTGCATAACAATAATGTCGGTAACTTATGAAAAATAAAAATCTATAAGTACCTACTTGGAGAATTAACATATTATAATTGTAATATTAGATTAAGTGTCAAGCAGTGGCGGAACTACCGGGGTGCGGTGGGTGCCACGCACGCGGGCCCCCGGTTCTGCTGTGAAATTTGATTTAATACGTTTTTCTTATTGTTGTGTTTTTTATGTTGTTACAAAAACAGCTTCGCACACGGGTCTCTCAACTGCTTGTTACGCCACTGGTGTCAAGGGTGAGAAGTGCAGTTTACCGGTAGAGAATAATAATTTATCCGAGACAGGTACAAAATGCATTTAATGCATTATTTAATTGCTGGGTTGTTTATAATATTATATTTTCTGAATTGTCAGCCATATTTATGCAAAGGACAATAATATAATGTGTATACTGTAATTCTCCAAGTTTGTTCTTCCGTATATTTGTCCCATTACGAAACATTTATCGAAAGTTCTGCTGCGAATTTCTATGTCAACGCAACTATTGTCAACTCGTAATGTCATTTCCATCCCGAAATATTGATTTTTGAACTTATCGGTCAAAAAAGCAAGTAAAAATCAACAATATTATTAAGGCAAGGCTCTGTTCGTCCACCAACTCATCTAAATTGCATTGTTTTTTGTGATGTACAATGTATGCTGTCATATTTCCACGAGATAATAATTAACAGATAGCGTGCAACTTGCAAAACTCGTTAACGTTGGTTTTTTTTCCTAATATAACCCAAACCTTTTTTTACCCAAATAGAAATTTGATAGGCGGGAGCTTGGAGAGCTCAGATTTTTCAGTTTTTGTTTCTAGACAAACAAAAATCTTGAACACGGTTTAAATTTTGAAAACAAATCGACATCGTCATAAATTTGGTCACCAAATCGAGTGGGAGCCTTGATAAAATTTTTCTAATTTTACAATTGTGGTTCCCCTCGAATTTAGACATATTTACATATTCTTGTTTTATTTGGTAAATTTACCAGTTACCTCATCGCAGTTTTATTATTTTAAGTTTTTTTAATTCCAAAACGAGTTACTGGTGACGCAAAACAATAATTTCAATTCTATTTTTTTATAATGCAGTACCGCATATGTATCACCGTTAATTGCCAATTTCATATTATCTATAGGTACTACACGTGTAGATTTATTTTTTTAATTGGGTAATTGAAAAAATTAAGAGTTAAAACTGAAATATTGCAGTTTTAATAGAAGAAAATAATTTATACTTATTATTTATAGTAAGTAGGATAACTTCCCGTTATGTGTTCTAAGGTGAAAAGCAAATAAACCAACGGAAGCGTTCAAAAAAACAATTTTTTTTAATTCAAAAACTCAAAATTTCAATGTTTGATTTCCGAACCGGATTCGTCTTATTATTTCACCCTTGAATAAAATAATCTTTTGATGTTAATGTCTTTTATTAAGCAACCGCTTTAGCAATTAATTTCAATTGGTGAATGTTGATCAAAATAGATCTAATTAAATAAGTGATTGCCGTTGTTGTCAATAAATTGAAGAAAATGTTAACTATTTGCCACTGATGAATGAATCAGCTTCGCATTTTTAATTATACGTTTTGCGGTCGATAATGGCAAAATAGTTATTTTTATCATTAGGCTGGAAACTGAATTTTTCCGAGTACGAGTTTTTTTTTACAAGCCGAGGCCTGTATTTGCCGCACGATAAACGTAAGTTTTTACGCCGACTTTTATAATTAATTATATAAAATTTAATTATTTTTTGAAATATTTGGTATTAGGGATTTTTTTTTGTTGTTGTTGGTAGTAAAACATTTGAATTCAAAATTTGATGTTTAAATTTAACTAACCTAAAAAATATAGTATACTTACATATAATTATAAAATAATAAGTTAGCTGTATTATAATTGCATTAAAAAGTGCCTTTTATCCCAAAAATTTGTAATACCTATTTAATTTAATTCAATTTGACGTACAAAATATAACCAAGAATACCAACATCTTATAAAATAATCACTGTTTTTTTCAAACGCTAGGCGAGAAAAGCAGCTTTTCATGCCGCATTTGAAATATAAAATTGAACACTTGCCTGATGGAGACGTAAAAAATATTTAGTTGATCTTTTTTTTATTTAAATTTTAAATTCTATCGGCTTTAGTTGGAACGAATGTAATTATTATAGAGTGGATCAAATTTCTTCCGATCGATTTAAACCAACAAAGCGCTCAGGATGTTGATTAAATTTTAACTGAATTATTGAATGCAAAATATTATTGATAATGCTAATTACCTTGACCTACATCTGTAGGCAACTTTAGATTTCTATACAATAATTGCATTTTACTATGTAAATAAAATAAATAAAATGTGTGTAAACTCAATTTAAAGACGAGTGCTTCCTAATTAACGATCCGATGTCGATTGATTTTTTTATTATGCAAACCTTTCAAACAATATGTCGTAAAACCGATATTAAATCGATGGCTCAATTACTTTTCTGTCACAGCAATAAAATCTTAATCGTGCAAACCGAGATCAAAATAATTTTTTGCACTTTGTTCTCTTGGGGTACAATGTGCTATTTTGCACCGTCGAGAGAAAAGAGACCGAATGTAAAATTTTCCTATGTTTGTTCCACTATCATTTTTATTGTTGAATGATAATTTAATAGTTAAAATGTAATAAAAAAAGGTTAAATTTGAAATATATTTTAATTGTACGAAACACGAGCAACAAGTTGCGATTTGGTTTAATACCCCCATTATCTGCTGCGTTAAATAATAATTATTGTTGCTCAAAAACCGTGATGCTGGATTCTCTCAAATTTTTTGTTCAGCTTACGGTATAATCATTAATATCCTATTTGTGCCGCGTTGGGTTTTTTAAACAAAATATGAGATTATTAAATATAAATATACTGGAAGATGACATTCAGTTATCTGGAAATACTCTATTCTTTTTTTATTTCACAGGTATATTTTAAAAATCTTTTTTTTATGACAATATACTAGAGTCATAATATTATAAATTATAGTATATAAAATTAGATTATAATAATTATATAAATATTATTAATATAATGAATATGCATTATGTATTATAATATAATATATTTTTATTGTATTCCTAATTATAACACATTTATATATAAAATTATAATTTATGCGCAGAAGTCGTACCGTTTCTTGTTTAATAAAGGTCTAAATACTGGCGGCTTTCCGTATGTGGTGGGTGTGACAATTGCACACCCGTTGAATACAAACTGGATCTAAAACTAAATTTATTTGGATGATGAGCCCAACTGGAATAACGAAAGAGGGTTTTACATTTACCAGGCGCGCTAGTCTAGTTTTCTAAGAAATTTTGTTTTTAAAAATTGATGTAATTTTGCAAGATTACTTGAGGGAAAACGCTTGGAAGTATCGGCACGTATCCGCGGGAGTCGTTTCGTTGTTGAACCACTTGAAAAGTGAAGTTTATTGCTTTGCCATCCTTGAACTTGCTTACATTTTTATTACAAATATTGCGTATTTTTTGCACCGATAACGTTACTCGAGCATTTTCAATTTCCGTTTTAGAATAAAAAATTGAACAAATCGTAGCTTTGATATACCTTTGCTCATACTTAAACTTTCGAAGTTACAAACCGAATGGAATTTAGGTCACACAAGTTTTACAATTTTATTTAACGAGAAGTTAAAATTTTGTTATTTTATTATCCGCGAGCTGCACTTAAACTTACAAAGCGTATCATTAAAATTGTAATTATCTTATAATTAATTAACTAACTCTTTAAATTGCGACTATTAAATCTCTCACTTTTTGAAGGTTCAAATTATTATTCCTTGCGAAATCTTTAGATGAATTTCCAATTTTACCCATCCAAGAAAAATTTGTGATAAAGCAATATAAACCAACATTTTTTTTGTTTGTTTTAGGTTTTTGAGCGCGTTATGCCGGCCCTGCGCTTATTTGGCAGAAAATGGTTAGCCGCTTCCGACGACTTAGTTTTTCCAGGACTCTTCGAAATTGCAATACGAACGATATGGTAAGATTTTATTAGATTAAAAAAAAGGCACACTAGAAAGTTTAAATTTTGTGTTATAGCATCGCTTTTTTTATTATTATAATAATACGAATGCGCTTTTAGGTGCATTGGAAGTTTCTTTCCTGTCATTGTTTTCGATGCACTTATTTCGTAACTTTGGTTTCTCTTTTCTCTTTAAATAGCGTTAATTTTAATCAGGAGCGGACTCGCACCAAATAGTGCGGCGGAGCGTCACTCGGCTCAGATTGCTTTGCCTTTAAATAAAACCATTTAGTGGTGCCATCTATGATTAATAAATTGGGACGTTACAATGGACAGCTCCGTAAAAACATCGAAAGTAAATTTAAGGAAAGGAATTTATCGATCCTTGTAGGATGTACAATTAATAAAACAGTTATTTTGTCGATTCTTTAAATTTTTCTATTACCTGTTTTATCGGACATGCTGACGATTACCCGAGATCTGCAGAAAAAATTTTCATTTGAAACTCAAGTCGCGTAACCTCGAGGTACGGGTCGATTCCGACCCACCTTACCATTAGAGAGTTAATTTCAGGTATCTATACCGACTTTTTATTTAAATTTGTAGTTGAGTTATTGCTCTAACAGACAATCAGGTCTATTATGTATCACAACCTTTAAGAATAGTGGTCAACCTTAATGTTAAAATATTAAAATAATAATTGAAAATAAAATAGTAGGTACTACTAGTAAGTTTTGATTGCGTCTAAAACGAGAAACATTTATTGTACCTGACATGTGTCGGAGAAAGATAGCAATATCGTTTTGACGAAAACTTTGTATTTTATCATATAAAGGTCACCTTTATAATAAAGTTTGTGATACATAATAGACCTGAATATCTAATTGTTTTAATTTTTGGTATAAATTAAATTAACTTCCTCCAGCGGCGTCAACTACCTACCAATTTATTCTTGGTTTTATGTAAAATATGTTCAATTAATTTTACAGGTTTTTTTTATTAGAAATTATTCAAGCAGTCGAAAAATGCACTCTCCTTTTCCTAAAACTATTACTTCTTTGTTTGCCTTTATCTGTTCGATCTTTAAAATCCTAATGCCACTGAACGATTGTTTAGAAACCATATCACGTGAGAGGGACGGATAAGGGGGTTTCAGACAAACTTTTTCCCAATCAACACTCAACTTCATCCCGCTTTTTTTTGCAATTTTTAATAAATCTTTGATTACACTACTTTTTTCGTTCAAACAAAAGAAACGCGGATTCATATCTCACTCGGTGGGGGGGGGGGGGCTTCAATTTATTTATTAATTTATTGAAAGGTAGCCTAGGTGCTTCTAAGTGGAAACCTACTTCGTAAGAGGTGCGGAAGGGGAGGTGAAATTCTTGATTTAAAATTATAAAAATCTAAAACAATCAAAATTATTGCAATTTTTCTGGAAAAATGTTCAAAAAATTTATTTTGTTTTTCTAAAAATTTAATGTTTTAGGGCATACTTATCTTATATGCCAAACAAATTTAAATATCGATTTATTTTTACTTTTTACTCGTTAATTATGTTATTTTTACGTTAAAAATGTTAATTCTTAATATTTTATAATTATTATATAGCTGATTGAATCTATATCAAATCGTGAAGACTGACGGGGCTCATGTTGCGGAATTTGTTTTCATTTGTTTGGCATTTTAACATTTCGACATAAATAATCATATTTGCAAAAATTTAGTGTATAACCTAAGGAAAATCACTGCCAATTCTGTCATTTTATAGCTTTTAGGTAGATTTTGTTTTCTCTTACGTGAAATATCGTACTTGATTTTTAAAAATATAAAAATTCAAATAATTTTGAAAAAGAAAAAAAACCCGAAATTATTGCGATTTTTTTTAATTTTCAAAAAAATCCAGTTTTTTTTTTAATTTAATATACTGTATTTTATATGTGAATATTTACCGTAACGGACTCTAAATTTCAATGCCGATTTATTATTACTTTTGAAAATATTAATTTTTGAAATTGTATAATTATTATGTTTTACGCCTCCATCAGGCAAGTGTTTAATTGCATATTATTTCAAACACAGATTTTAAATGCGGCTTGAAAAGCTGGTTTTCTCACCTAGCGTTTGAAAAAACAGAAGATGTTGGTATTCTTGGTTACATTTTGTACGTCAAATTGATTTAAATTAAATAGGTATTACAAATTTTTAGGATAAAAGGCACTTTTTAATGCAATTATAATACAGCTAACTTATTATTTTATCATTATATGTAAGTATACTATATTTTTATTAGAAAATTTTGTAAAAAATGAATGCAACAAATACCTATATTTTTTAGGTTAGTTAAATTTAAACGTCAAATTTTAAATTCAAATATTTTACTACCAACAACAACAAAAAAAATCCCTAATACCAAATATTTAAAAAAATAATTAAATTTTATATAACTAATTATAGAAGTCGGCGTAAAAAATTACGTTTATCATACAGCAGGAAACTGTTTTCCAAGTACTCGTAAATACAGGCCTCGGCTAATCCGCCTCAGCCTGTAAAAAAACTCGTACTCGGAAAAAGTCAGTTTTCAACCTAATGATAAAAATAACTATTTTTTCTTTTGTATTTTTAAAAATCGTAACGTAAGAATAAAAAAATCTTCCCAAGGGCAGTGATTTTTCTTATGTTATAGATCGAATTTTTGAAACTAACTTTATTTCGAAATCTTAAAATGCTGCTATCGGACTTCAGGATTTTTTTAATATTGGATAATATTGGTATAGGTTTCGCCGAAATCACCAAAAAGCTATTAAATTATGGATAAACCTACATTTTTTCTTTAATTTTAGGAAATAATCAATTTTAAAGTTGAGATTTTTCACTTAAAAGTCGACGATTCGATGCTCATTCTGTTGCCGGTACGAGTGCTCAACGTAAATACGTGCAGCAGTACGTTTTAGTGGGCGGTATCCCCAGGGACCAATAACCCAGCCAGATCAAGCCTAGCGCTTTAATAAAGAGGAAAGATACCTCAATAAACTCCAACTCCCGCTGCCCACATGAGTTGAAGGAGATAAACGGTAACAAGTGGTACCTCCATATAGCCAATAAGTTCATCGTTTAGTGGGCGGAGCCGGTCACAGTTGATTTCTAGCCGTGCAGCTGCTAATATTGTTTAATAAATTTATTTTCCATTGGATTTAGTTAATTATAGCAGAATTATAAAAACAAGGATCCGTAATTTACCTTATGGAACCTTATGGAAATAGCCAATACGGTAGCCGCTTTTAGTTTTTTTACGGTTTTGGTGCCTTTTTAGCCCGAATTTTTGAATGATCTATGAATAATTTTAATGCTTTTATTTGTAATTTATGCCATAAACTAGCGTTAGAAAATTGTTAAAATCCGGGTAAAAGTTGTTTTAATATTCTTTTTAAAAACCACGATTCCGTCTTTCTGGTTCTGTAATTTTCGAGTTGAAGCGGCTTTAGGGATGTTTTTATTTGTAAGTTACGAAAAAATTTTTAATTCCTGAGACCGTATGGCTAGTCCGTCTTTGATTTAATATTGTAATAAGTTTAATTATTTCATTTAATTTTAAATTGGCTGGGCGTTATGACGGGAACATTTAATGTTTCTGGGTCACGCATATGGAGAAAGTATAATAATTCGAGCGTCGATAGTTAGGAACGAGTAACGAACTTAAAAATTTAAGAAGGTACTAAAACCACTTCTAAGTGGCCACGACTAAAATAAATATAAAGTAGCTAATTAAAAGGAATTTTTTTGTTTGACCTTTTCTCGTAAGTTTTGTATAACTTAATTTGGTTTATTTTTTATTTTTCAGGCTAATATTAATAGTACTGGTCTTCACAAGATATTATCACTACACTTGGGAATGCGAAGCCGGGGGCGAATATGTTCGTGCATACACATTAGGGATGATGGCCCTTTTAGCAGTTGTTATCGTTGTTCTTATTGCCCTGGTTAATCGTAGCGCTCAAGGATCGATTACGGATGTGGAAGCGAGGAGGCACGTGCCTCCGATTTTATTATTAAAAGTATTTCTTATCGTACCCGAAACGGTTTTAAATGTATTCGGTACATTGTGGGCTTTTTGTGGAGACGTGGTGGTATGTCAACACGAAGAGCACTTTTCAAAGACTGTGGTGGAAGCGTTGGTCATATTTAATTGGGCTTTGTTTGGTCTCGCCATTTTTGGACTGGCCCTGATTTTCGATCCGCTGGGATCGAAACGTTATCACGAAGTGCAAGAAACTCCGGGAGGCGGCGAATCGCTTCGTCATCGTAAGGTAACCAGCATTTGGCAGAGACGATTTCGGTGGGCCTTTTGTTGGTTGCGATCCGACGAGCACGGAAACGAAGCTTTCAGACAAGTGGCCGCACTTCTAAGTGATCTTTTTCGCAGCACCGATTTAGTTCCTTCCGACATAGTGGCCGGGTGTATTTTGCTTCGGGTTAAACAAAAGAAAGAAACTAGAGAAATGAGAAGAATTCAAATGTTGACCGACGACGATCCCAAGTACAGTTGTGATATCAATCGAGTGTTTTCTGTTGCGCCTCGCTGGATGAATCTGGAAAACGCCCGACATTTTTTGCGCCTCTCCATAGCCGCCTATGGATGGCCTTTCGTGATGTATCGTTATTGCGTCACCGGAATTTTTCGATTGCTAAAGCACGTAACTTGCTGCGGATGTTTTGGTTCCAAGGATGGTTTGGTTGCTGACGATAATTGCTGCCTTTGTCATTTGGCCGGTGTCAGGTACATATCCAAGGTTCGACAAGAAGATATTCTGTTTGCGTCATTCAGAAATCATGTTTTTGAGGTAAGATTTATTCGTTGAATTTTCTTTACGCAAATATTTTTTTTTGAGCACACTTTTTATCCCATCGTACGCCAAGTCAAGGATTCCTATTCAATTTATTATTCAAAACTTTAGATCAATTAAAACTTTTGAAATAATTTACACTGCTTCAAGTTTTATCATTTCTTTTTTTTCAGTTACCTTTCTGCGTAATAGCAGATCACAAGACGTCGAGCATCGTGATAGCGATACGTGGTTCCATATCACTCCGTGATATTTTTACCGATCTGACTGCAGCTTCCGATCGCTTTGAAGCCCCCGGTCTTCCACCGGATACGATGGCACATAGAGGAATGGCCGAAGGAGCGATATACGTTGCCAAAAGACTGAAGCAAGTTGGCATTATCGATAAAGCGATTGCTTTATATCCAGATTACGATTTAATTTTGACCGGACACAGTCTTGGTGCGGGTGTCGCCACACTTCTGGCTCTTAAATTAAGGCCCAAATATCCCGATCTCAAAGTGTATGCGTTTGCAACACCAGGTAAACAAACTTCCCTTTAATAGCTAGTATTCATGCAACCAGTTACGAATTTTGATTTATACAAGATTTTGACTACTTTAAATCATTAGTTTACGACTACTTAAATGATCTGCGAGAATCAAATAATATTTAATTTAATTTATTTTAAGTATTTAAATAATAACCAGCAGTATAGCGTAAAGCCTACACTGACCGACTGTGAAGTGGGAACCACGGTTCAAATCCTTGTCGCGTCGGATACCTGCTGCGATCTAAAGTTTAATATCGATCTGTGGGCTACGGGGAAGACAAAGGTCTTCCAAGTTGGGGGTCGAGGCGTCAGGCTAGTTTTTTGTCACTCATAAAAATATATATTTACTAAAGAAGTTCCGAAATAACAGAGACAAAATTATAATAGGCATAAATGTCACAACTCACGAAGGAGAAATCTGCGGGTGGATGGGTTGGAAAATACAGATCCCCAACTTTAAATTTTATTGTGTTTACTTAAGTTGTTAATTTTTTACAAGCTATTAATTTTTAAAATATAACCTGCTATATATCGAAAAATAAAATTTTTCTATCAATTTTTATATAATAGGTACGACTAATAAAATTTGATAGAATTATTTTTCGAATTTTTATGACCGTCATCTTCCAATTCCTGACGGCCTTTGCTTTTTACGTGTCCTCAACCTTGGGCACTTAATTGCATTAAATTAAACCTTACATAATCTTAGTTCCACTCAATTAACTAATTTTTTTCTATTTAGTTTATTTTAAATTTAATTTACAGCTGGATTACTGAGCAGAGAAGCGGCGAGATTAACTGAAAGTTTTGTTTTCACCGTGGGAGTTGGCGATGATTTTGTTATGAGACTAGGAGTTGACAGCATCGAAAATCTCCGAACCTCCATCATTCAAGTACTTCATGCCAGTTGTTTGCCCAAGGTGACTTTTTTTTAATTATCCCTTTAGTTCTTTTCAAAATAAGTGTAAATTTTAGTATCGTGTCGTTTTGAATGGATGCGGTTATGCACTGTTTGGAGTCCCTTCGGGTGACTTGGAAAGCACTTGGAGAGATGAAAGTCGAAATTCTTCGTCGGGAAGATCGCCACTTCTGGAACACGCGGCGATATCGACCATCACGGGACCTACGATGGTAAGAAGCATTTAATTTTACGACAAGCTGAGTGAACTCCTAATTTTGTAGGAAGCTGGTCTACTTTCGAGAGATATCAGTCAGAGAAGATTTTCGAGGACGCGGCTTTATCCGTCGGGTAGAATTCTACATATCATGAGCAGAAAGAAAACCAAACAGGAAAGGTACCTACATCGGTAAACAAATTTGTTCTTTTTTTTACTTTCTTTTCTACAACAGAAAAGCGAGAACTGGAGGACCCAGTTTTGAAATGAGGTGGTCATCAGCGGAAGACTTTATGGAACTAAAGGTTATGCCAAGGATGCTGTTGGATCATTTTCCAGAAAATGTCTACAAAACCATAGACACAATATTAAGAGAGCAAAGGGACGATGTTAGCGAAGTAATTTGAATTCCCGAATGTGATCGGAAATCATTTTTACTCATTCACTGTCTCACTTCAAATACAAACTTGTATTTTGATTGATTTAATTGTTTCTTGACTATCGATTACATTCCATTTTTACGATTTTGTCTAGTGGAGTTTCAATGTGTGACAATGAATAATTAGGATTATATAAAGTGATATCAATTGTATTATATGTATTTAAATATTTTAATACGGCAAATTATTCAAATTATTTTTAATAAATTTAACTCTTGTTTTTATAGTACTTCTCACGTTGCAATTTGACTTCCTCAATATTTAAATTTAATTAAAAAAAAAAAAATTTTAAACTCACCCGCTAAATACAGGCTCGGGCATCAAAGTGCGTGGTATTGGTGAGTTTCGAGTGCATCGAAAGTTTGATAATTTTTGAAGTAAAAACGTGCTATTTTTTGACCCCAAAATTTTAAAGTTTGAAAACAATTTTACTTTTCAGACTTTGTCTTATGTATTTTGATTAGAAAATTTGATTGGGGCTAGCAGAATTCCTATAAGTATGCTATGTATTTAAAATATTGTAAGGTCTAAAAGTGAAAACACATCTACATTTTCTATCTTATTTTATATCTACATTTTATTCATTCTTTTGACAATCGAGAGATATTTGTGCTGAGCCTAAGCGCGTTTTCTCAGCTGCAGTGTCAGAATTCGACCAATTAATAAATAAAATGGGCATGAAAATAGTGATGATTTTTATAAGAAAGCAAAGGTTTTTGCTTAATAAGAAAATATGGATCATTTTTTGTTCGTTTTAGTTATTTGCACTAAATTCTTAAATAGTTTTTGAATTATTCCCCACAGATTTTCCTATTATAAACTGTGGAATGGTGAAATCTTGAAAGAAAATGGCAAAAAATTAAGAAACCTAAAATTTATTAAACCACGTCAAAAATTGCACATAAAAATATAAATGCATGCAATAAAATAGAAAAATATCAAGTTTACTATCCGAAACTTATGCACTAAAAATTATAATAACAAACAGCAACTGGCAGTGCAATTATTAAAACCGTTTTCTTTTTATATATTAAACGTCCTATAAATATAAGATTTGTCTATAATACATTAATAAAAGAATAATATATTCTTCACTTTGTCTCTTTAATTATAGTGGTTTGATTTGGTAGGAGTGGAAGCAAACACGTGCGAGGAATTCCATTCTTCAGATATTGTTAAACCACTGGCTGTATGGTAGCCAGCATCTGTAACATCATTTTGTGTTGCCGACCCTCCACTTTTGTCAGTTCTATATTCTACGAAATTTTCTTTCATTTCTTCTTCGTCCTCTTTAAGAAAACTATCGGACAATTTTTTTCGTTGACTTACAAATATTCTCGACTTTGGCGTATTTGAATTTGAAACGTCCATTTCGTCTTCGTTTGCGTTTGGCGATTTAAAAGAAACGTGGCCATATTCGAGGTCCCAGTTAATCGACGAGTTACTCAAGGTTTCTTGTGGGAGTGAAGCGTCGCTTTCTGAAAAACAATTTATATCAGCTCGAAAATAACAATGCTAACTTGCTCACCTAGCACCATACTTTGATTGGTAATGGAAACTTGATGCAAGGTATCGGGTACAAAGTTATAAGAATTATCTACGTTCATGCTTTCTAAACGTCCTCCCCTATTTTGTGACAAATGGTATGCGATCGGGGACAAATTACAATCGGAAATTGGATCGTTGTTATGTGGGCTGGACACAAAATCACTGGGTTGTAAATTACACGATGGAGCGGGAGATGAGTGCACCGAAGATGGAGATGGTTCGTTGAAATCAAACAATTGATGGTACAAAGCGCTGTTATTACTCTCTTGCTGTTCTTGTTGATCCACCGTATAGGAGAAGTATGGCCTGAGGATATCTTCCACATGTTTGGGTAAATTTGGCGGTAAGGATAAAATTGTTTGTGCGGATGCTACAAGAAAAATTTATTATAACGTATTTTCAATTTAACCAACTTACCTTCCGCAGTAACTTTGAGATCCAATTTAATGGGACTTAGGTTATCCCTTATCAAAGGCATATTTTTAACAATATTGTCGAACGGACTAGGAACTATGTGTTTCTCACTAAAAAATTTCTCAATGTTAGCTTGGGCAGTCTCTTCTAATTCTAAATCGGCGTAAGGCGACTCGAACTGTTGCACAGTGTCCTCATCAATGTCGGCCGGTTTTAAAGCCGAAATGTCTTCAATCGCCCACCTAAAATTTTCTTCAGTCTTAACGTTTTCTTTATTGAACACCGAGGGGCTGCAACAATAAAAACCACATTGAATGTCAAATTAAGTAAATAAGAGATTAAAATTACCTGAACACAGATAAGTGCAACCTGTCAGCTAAATTTGTATCGAATGGATTCTTGATTGTGACCACCCGAGACGAGGGCGGAGTAGAAACCGCCGGTAATAACTTGAACGGACTGGCACAGTTGTAACCATACGCGATTTTTCCTTGTGGGCACTTTTCTCTCAAAATATTATGTACAGATTTGCTTGGTGTTGGTTTATCAATTTTCGAATCCATTTTTACACTTTTCATTAACAAATTTAAAATATTTTACGATTCAATTAAAATTATTGTTATTTTAGGAAACCATAACTTTCTTTAAAAATTATTTAACTAAAATCACAGATAAAAACCGCCAAGGCGGGCTAATCTAAGAAAAATATGTATACGGCTTGACCGTTACGTTTCATATATATTTTTTTAAATTGAAAGGTTACGTACGTTAAACGGTTTTACAACGTTGCCACTTTTGAACTTTTCGCGCGTCGCATGCTACCATACATAACCAAACTTTAATTAAAATTGGCAGTTTTAGCCAATGTGCTCAATATGCCAAAATAATAATCAAGTTGATTTTTCCTGATCTACTCAATTTATTAGCTTTTCAGTAGACAAAAAAAAGTGAATAACGAAATCGTAAATCTAATAAATTTTATTATTACTAATCTGCAAAAAATACAAAATACTTAAAACCTATGAGGTCTAATCGGATTCTCAACGTCGTACAACTTTGGATCTTTAATAAAACAGGGCTCTTTCAAGTAAGTCCCCATCATGACCACGTCTTGTGCTTTTGCAATTTCTGCTTCAACCTCGCTTTGTTTCTTTTCGCATAAACCGGTAATGTGTCTTCCGTATATTCTTCCGGTGTAAGGAGATTGAAACTGCGAGAGCAATTTTACATTTTTATAATCGGGCACTATGTTGTGTTTACACAAAATACAAAGCTTACGCTCTTTTTCGAAGGGATTTTCCATATTAAACTCGGGTGCGTTAGTTTCGCATAAATTTCGCACTGCAGCAGACATATTGAACGCATTTTGTACTAAAAGAAATAGCCAGCTTTGTAACTAAATCGAAAGTAAACTAACTAAAATTTACCTGTTACTTTCCGAATTAAGGAAAACATTGCGGTTTCGATATTATTTGCGGAAGAGCTAAAATGAAACTGAAGTTTGCAGAGATTTTGAGGTTATGTCGCATATCGTATTATTGTTTTAACGTCAGTGCTCCTCAAGCAAAGAGCCGGTCACTGTAGTTGAAAAATTTTTACATTAAAATTACTTTAATTTAATTTTAGTATGTAAAGACTTCCATTCAGAGACCCAAGTCATTAATTTTTTTTTATAATTAAAGTACAAGCCCCTCCTGCAGTTTTATTGTTGGTACCAGTGCTACCAGTGTTTGAGGAGCACTGATCTGGTTGTTGACACAAATTTACGTCAAATCCGATTTATTAAATGAGTAGTTTTTATCAAATAAATTTTGTTAATCAGTAGAATGGAAACAAACGAACAAATTGCGGAACCAAAAAAGCGTTTAACCGTCGAAGAATTGCAAATCGATATTTTACCGGTGGTTTATGAAATTATAAGGAGGTTAGTTTTTGTGACGTAATTAATTTTGGCTTCTTAACATTTTTCATTTTTCTAGTATCGAACGGGAACATAACGACGCAACCGCTAAAACCAGGGAATCTCAAGATTGTTCGCAGAAAGTTTTGGAATTACAGAAACGTCTCGATCAAGCACGGGCTCAGGTACGTCGCCTCACTTTTTGCGCACTTAAAAATTTTTACTTTCAATGAAATTTTTAGATTCGTTTGCTATCGGGCATCGAGTACAGCAAAGAACAGCAACTCAATCAGCTGGAACTCTTAAAAACTCAACTACGGTTGAAACAAGAACTTTTGCATAAATATCGCTACATGTACTCATTTCAATCGCAGAAATCTTAAGATGGTGCTGCGATTTTTACTCCGTTATCTATCTAACAATGAACAACTTGTGCAAAAACTGAGCGAATCATATCCGATGCGACGTGCAGCTCAATGGGTCGTTTATGCCTTTCATCACGGTAAAAGCGTTTACGAAGAATCTGGACTTCGAGGTAAAATGTCGCCTGAACAGTTTCGAGATTTTATCCAAAAAATATCGCAAAACTTACGAAAGGAATTGAAGCAAAAACAAAATGATTTAAAAAAAAAATTTTAAAACTAGTTTTGCCAATAGTTAATTAATTTATTTGTTGAATTTTGAATATACAAAGCAAATAAAATCATTTTAATTGAACTTTGTGCCGGTTTCATGATTCTGATAAAAAAAATCTAGCTTTGTCACTGCTCTGGCAAAAATGAAGGACTTTATAAATAAATAGAAAATTGCGACCTTAAAATTTTCCTGCCCTGTCCAAAGTTATAACTGTCAATGATATTTTTACCGAGTGGCAGCCCAGCTCTATTGGACAACGGTGAAATCCTTTCTCGGTAATATTTCTTTCAAAAACAAAATATTTATTTAGCACTAGAAAACATCTTACAAAAATATGATACAATAAATTAAACCACAAATCGCCCGATTTTAAGTTGAAATAAAAACGATTATACTATGATTCTATGTGAAAACGTCATTGTCTCTGTCGTAACATAGGAACTCTGAAGGAACATTTAATTTTTTCAACAAAGTCAACATATTTATGGGGCCATGATCCTGCATTTTTTTATGTAACATCCTCAACGCATCCTCACACCCATTCTTCCATTTCTGCGTTAATTCGTCAAGATCTTTTACTTTGTGTAAATTCCTGTACACCGACGCCTGTTGCAGGTCGTTCAAACGCAAAGTCTTTTGTTGTACTTTTTCACTTAATTCTTGCACCTTAATGCGCAAATCTTTCTCCACTTTTGCTTTATTTGAACCTTGAGAAGTGACAAAATCTTCATCCTCTGAAGAACTCAACACGGCTCGTCTCCTTTTAGGTTTACAAACAATTGTGTTATTCCATTTCGATACAGTTTCGAAAACCTCTACCTGTGAATTAGAACCAGATGATTTTGTGGTGTTAAAATCCTCGTCACTTAAATCTTCCGAACTAATTGAAGAACTTTTCTTCATCGACAAGCGTTTAACTGTTTTCCTTATTTCACGACCACCCTTTTTGGGTTCGCTTTTCTTTATAGGACTTTGAATGTTTTGCTTTGAATTTGGAACAAGAATGGGTGGCTTATTTTCAATATCTAACCGAACTGTGCATTCTTTAATTGAAATTTCCCTTTTTGTGTTTAATTTCTTTTTATTTTTTGATTTTTGACTTTCTTTCACCGGAATAGATCTACGTTGAAGTCGGTTTGGAATTTCTTCGACAGTCATTTCCAAACTTTTGTGGGCAGGAAAGTCTATAACCACTCCTAAATCCTGTTTTGTTTCAATTTTGCGTTCAGGAGGTTGGACGTTCTTTTGTAACGTTTCGCTTTCGTTAGAACGTTCACGATTTTCAAAAACTTTTCGAATTACTGGCGTTTCAGGGGTTTTTGTTACTTTAGGTGTTCCTGTACTACGTTTGAGAGAATCAATACATTTTTGTGGCGTTTCCAAACCAACTGAATTGTGGTCATCACGAATTGGCGGTATTCCTACACTTGGAGTTTTAATTTTTCTTGATAATCCTATTCTCCTGCACGGTGTAAACACAGTTTTTTTAAATCCCGAACCCCCACTTTTTGCGTTAGGAGTCGACATTTCAGTTAAAAACTTTCAAACTACATTTCGCTCCCGATTTTAACATTTTAATATACAAACGTAACCTAACTATAATATTCTTATGACAGTTGTTGTGCATTGTAACCTAACTTTTTAATTAATCATTAAATTAATTGTGAACAAGATGTCGAGTAAAGTTAAATCAGGGAAAAATGCTGAAATTGTGGCTTACAGTGAAGCTGCGGTGAGAAATAACTCTGCCGTAGTCGAATATTGTCGCACCTCTATGGCTGCCCTTTCGGGCTGCACGGCTGGTAAATTTTTGTAGAACAATTTATTTGATTCACAATTTTAACTTGTTTTACTTTTGCAGGATTGTTGGGTTTGACTGGATTGTACGGAGCTGGTTTTTATATTTTTGCCGTGACGGGGTTATGGGCTATGTTGTTACTGAAAACGGGACCACAATGGCAACAATACTTTATCTCACGTAAAGCACTTCTGACCAATGGATTCTTTGGACAACTTTTTACTTACATATTGTGTTGGACGTTCAGTTACGGGATGGTACATGTATATTAGTTAATTTTTAATCACTTGCAATAAAAAATGTATTGGAATGATTTTTTATTTATCAATCCTGTGTGCCTTAATATGGCTTCCATTAGCTCAAGTCTACGCTTAATTTGATTTTTGGGCACTCTGATCGTGGCGTAGCGTCACGAGGTTTGGAGGAAATTTTCCCGTTTCCATAAAAAAACCTGCTGCCCTTCAAACCACGTTGAAACTTGGGCCTCTTATGTTCTACTTTCTCCGTTATGTGTTCTTAAGATGATTTGTAGTTTAAGCAAGTCAAAAATAGCCGTTATCAAATTTGGGGGCTCGTTCTTTTCTCAAACAAGTGCAGTCCTGTCCTCGATACCTTTCTATTCCATTAAGAATAAATTAATACTAAAAACTCAACAAATCACACTTCTTCACTATAAGAATTACTTCAGTACTAACAGGAGGAAAGGCATAATTAGAGATTCAAGTTTATTTTTTACATTCGTTCTTATAAATACTATACAAAAAAAATTTAGAAAATTTACACATTGCATTCAACTGTTATTTTTATTAAATTAAATTTTATAACTTAAAACTAAAAACTGATGGCAAAAATTTTTTTTATCTATAGTACTGCTGATTGCTAGTCCATTGGGGTGGAGGTGCCGTGGTATAATCATAAGGTGGATTGGGACGAGGTTGCCCTTGAGAATTCGGATATTGGGATGCCGTTGGTGGTGGATTGGAAGTATAACTTGGATAAGTTTGTGCCGGACTATAAGCAGGAGGTGCGGCAGTGTAATACTGGGCTTGCTGAGGTGGGGGAATGTGAATGGGTGGCATAGGAGTCTGCGAATAAGTCGGAGCGGGTTGATACTGATTGTAGTAGGTCTGTGCGGGAGCCACTGTTTCACGTACTAGAGGAACTGAGTCTTGTATTGGCACTGTAATCAAATTTGTCCTTACTCCTGCAGACGACTGTGCTTGTTGTGTGGGTCTCTGTCGCACATTTGTTGATATGGACATTGGAGTTCTTGGATCTCCTGCAGTTTTAGCCCTCAAAGTTTGTCTTTCGGGTTCGGCTATTTCCATAGGTTGCGGCAAACTGGATACGTGTCGGTGATTAATGTGAGCTTGCAGATCTCGCTGAGAGAGATATGTACGCCTACAACCCGAAGAGCCGTATCTCGTGCCACCATGAGTGCACATAAAAACGGTTCCTAGCCCCGTTTGTTCGACCCTTGACACTTTCTCCAAACACCTAGGACATTGCTTTTGCTCCTGTTTGCCGCAAGCTAAACAAAATACGTGCTTGCAGGGAATCTAAAGGAAGGACCATTTATTTATTTATCCGGCAACACAAATTTTTTATAAATCACTCACCATTCTTCCATAGATCAGGATAGGCTTTAAGCACTTATCACAACAATGTATCATTGGGTTTAAAACCTTCTCGCCAATCAAGTTAACTTTGTGTGACCAATCGAGACGTAACATGGGCTCAGGCGGTCCTCGATTGATGGTTGTGAAAGTGGGAGCCTCCAACTGTGAAATGTCAGCTTCTAAATCAACTGTCAAACATAAAACAAAAAGCAATCAAACGTGAACGACGTTACAATAAATAATTTAATTTTACTTGTAGGAACCGGAGCCGCTTCGACTACTACTTCAGGTTGCAAAGCCTCCGTTTTTTCTAGAATTTGTACACTTTCGATCTCTTCGTCACTTTCGATTATCTTGATCGCTTTCTTGCCTCTACCGCGTCCCCTGCCCCGACCGCGGCCTCTTCCACGTCCACCGCGACCCCGGCCTCTTCCTCGCTTAGTACCACCCTCCATCAAAATCAAAATTATTAAACAACACTTGCGGTATTAAACAAACATTTTTTATTCAACAAATTTGATTTAATTACATAAAATTTTATTAAACTTTAGCGGAATCATTTTAGGTTATTTACATTTTATAGTTGGTGTGTCAAGCGTAGCGCGTAGAGGCGCTGATCCACAGCTTTCAAATCAACATACAGAGTGCGTCGTAAGGCCAGTGTATCTCAAAGGAACAAAAGCTCATCGGGTCAGTGTAACAATTGGTGTAACCAAGTGTAACAGAATGTGAAAATTAACCAATTAAGCGCCACGAGGTATAATGCACCTATCACACACGCTTTTCCTTTTTGGGTGATGCGACATAATATATGCTGTACCTCGCTATCGACTATTTTAATTTCAAGTGTGGTAGTAACAGATGTCTCGGTACTGTAGTTCCCATATAAGGGAACTAAAAATGTGTGGCCAGACGTACCATCCGATGATCGTGTTCCCCAAATTTTATTTTTTAAGGTCAAAGTTGGGCATTTCGAACCAGGTTTTCTCACCCTTTTAACTGGTTAAAATTTGTGTGTGTACAAAAATACAATAATATTTTTAACAAATTAAACAACTCGGTGAAGAAATAGTACATTATCTTTTATCCACAACTATTCAAGTAAACAAAATTATAAACCAAAAACAATGCTATAAAGCCTTCCAGGGTAAATTTCTAGGTGCATACCTGAATAAAATAATTCACATTTATTGGAACCAGAAATTGTTATTAATACAACAAAAATATTCATAGTATTAATGAAGGGAATCAATAAAATTATTCTTTATTTACATATTCCATTTCAGTATAAGACTCTTAGAGGGTGTGTGCAAATTGAACGCCAAGATAAAAAAAAATAAAAGCAAATTGTATGTACTTCTTATGTTTTTTTTAGTTATGCTTTGTTTTAATTTGCTAACTTTTTGTTTTGTGTTGTTAAATGACGGACAATACTAAATTAATAAATAAACTAATTCTTTTATTCAAAATAATAAATCATTTTATATTACAAAAAGTAACAATACAATATACTTATCTTTATACATCAGTTAAAAAATTACGACAAGAAACATGTCACGTCTGTGAAGAAAAAGGTGTTAATGAAACTGGCGAAGGTGGCGGAGGATTTGATAATTGAGTATTTGCAATATTAGAGGTACCTCCGTGTGCCGCACTGGGTGTACTTTTCGACGGTAATCTGTTGGGAAGTAACGGTTGTTTATCGCGTGCTTCTTGTGATTTTGATAGTCGCTCGCTTAAAGCTTTTAGTGCAATTTGTCTGCAAAAAAGAGAGTTAAAATTGGGTCATAAAAATTTTGTTTTGCAACAATGTCAGGTAAAATGTTTTTCCTGACAATTAATCAATAAACGTTTCAGATTTGTTTGTAGTACTGTAAAAAATGATGCGACTTTTGCAGGATTTCCAAAAAAAGTGGGAAAATCTTAAACACTCACCGTCTTCGTTCCATGTCGTGTGAATCTCCACCTGGTACCGATATTGTTACACCTGTAGGATTGGCCATATCAAACCGCCTCACCACTTTACGACATAAACCAATCTTCACAAAAAATCCGTATATCGTGTTACTTATGACAGCAATCGGAGGTTGAATTACATTTGGAAAGAAGCTAAAATACAAAATATATAAGATCAACTTCAGAAGGCTGTTCTGAATTACCTTGCAAAAGTAAAATAATCGGCCATGTCTCCTCGATTTCCGCTGGTGTGCCTTTGATAAAAACGTAGGTAAGTCCAGCTGACCAATAACCCACTCAAAAACATGGTGGGGTAAGTACCTTCCAAAAGTCCCACCAGCCATAAAATTATGGATACAAAGAATACAGAAAGCGGCACGTTCCTGTTACTTAACTTTCCCAAAGGCGTCTTAATTAAAATTAAATCAGGCATAATCTGTTTAACCGCAACAGACACTCCGGCAATGTAACCTGCCAATCCGTGAATGTGAACGGAAAATAAAACGTCCGTGTTGGAAGTACAAATGTATAGCACGAAGTAAAAAGCGGCGCTCAACACCGCGACTCCAAAATTAACAATAGCAAAGAATGTCATCATTTCCATTTGACCCCATAAAGGTTCAATCAGTTTGCCACATAAACCGACCGTTATTATGTCAGCTAAAACTTCCCAGAAGTGCAATTCCAGAAAACAAAATGTGAAAGCTGTCCACAACCAAAACGAGGAGGGCATCAGGTATCCTGGAGTGACCGACAACACTTTGACCGCTTCTTCTGAATATGACAGTCCATAACCTAATAAAACTACGCCGCAGATAAACTTAACCGACGTGCTCGTATTTCCCAATAGAGCTCCAAACTGTTGCTTTAAATAGGGAATATTTCTACTTAAGGCCCTAAACATAGCCATTTCACTATCTGTCAAATCATTTAGGTTAAATTTATTTCTAACCAACTTGTTAAGATTTTGTTGGTAACCTGGCTTAGGGTCAATCCACGAATGCTAAAGGGGACGCTAATACATAATTTTTAAAATTTTGACGTTAAGTTCAAATTATTCGAAAAGTAGAATTTTGATCTTATTCCATCATGGTTCAAGATAGTGTAAATTCATAAAAAATTTTCCACATTTTAAACTTTTTAAAGTATCAGATTTGCATATAGGAGATTTTGACAACTTGAACGTTTTAATAAATTAATTTTTTAACTTGTGAAATATAATTAAATAATCTTGAAATAAACAAGTTAATAAAACGTTTAATAATAATGTTTTTATTGAGCTTTCAACGTTTTAGAACGTTTTAGAATCCTCATCTTCGAACTTATGCGATCCTGACTTCAAAAGAGTAAAAAATCCATTTAAGAGATTCTATAGTTTAATTTGTTACAAGCATTGTTTAATTTAAAAATTAATTTTTAAAGTATCAGGAGAGCAGAATTTACAGAAATAATTACAATTTTACTTGCGGTTTATGTTTTCCTGTTACAAAAAAAAAAGAAAAATAGTAAATTTAACTAGAAAATAGAAAATAACTTAAAAAAGTTTTTAGAATTTTTTAAGTATTTATGTAGTATTTAGTAGTATGTGATGTTAAAATAATAAAACCTAACAAAATGTTAAAATAATAAATTTTAACTGTTAATTAAATAATTTTGTAGTATGTAAATAATAAATTTTAACTGTTAAGTAAATAATTTTTTCGCATTTTGACTAATAATGTGCTGTTTTATTAAATTCAAAATCATTTAATAAAGTGGCACTTTAGCACATAGATATGTCACTTTACTGTATAGTAATGTCACTGTCAATAAAAAACTATTGGATAGAAGATTGTTTATTTAAATATTGAAATCATTGTTATACATTTATGTATATTAAAAGTACAAAATTATTATTCAAACTAGAAAACTTAACAATCTCACTTTTATAATTAATATTATGTAACTTACACAAAATTCGAATCAAAAAATAAAAATTAACTGTTGTTATGTAAATAAATAAAGCCGCCGTGTCTGGTTACTAGATTACGAAAATTTTACACAAATATCTATTTAGAAACTTTTTGAATTAGCAATAACTCAAGAACGGCGCTAGATATCGAAAAACTGAGTAAAAAATTCGCCCCCCTCGCCTCGTACTCACACCCGTGAATTATCGGTAGGAAGGCATACGAAAAAATTTAGACCGATCGCGTGCAAAAAAAATTTACTCATAAACGTCTAAATTCATATTTAAGATTAGATTTTCACAAAATACGAAAAAATTGTATAAACAAACCTCGTAAGAAAAGTAGTTTTACTAAACTCATATAGCTTTTAAGTTACTCGCTCGCTGTGCTCGCTCATACTTAAAAGCTATATTCGTTTAGTAAAACTTTACTTTTCTAAACTTGTTGTTTAATATACTATTGTAGTATGTAAATTATTTACTTAACAGTTAAAATTTATTATTTTAACATTTTGTTAGGTTTTTATTATTTTAGTAAATTTAACGTAAATATTTGCTTTTAAAGTATCAGGAGAGCAGTAATTAAAGAAACAATTACAATTTCACCTGAGGTTTATGTTTTTCTGTTCCAAAAAGACGAAAGACACTAAATTTAACGTCAATTTTTGCTTTTAAAGTATCAGGACAGCAAAAATTAAAGAATTAATTACAATTTCTCCGGCGTTTTATATTATTCTGCTTTAAAAAGTCGAAAATTCTTAAAGTTTAAGTCAAATTTTGCTTCTAGAGTATTAGGAGAGCAGAAACGAAAAGAGTAATTACAATTTTTTCCGCGTTTTATGTTATCCTGCTTTAAACAATCAAAAATTCTTGAGGTTTAAGTTAACTTTTGCTTCTAGGGTATTAGGATAGCAGAAATGCAAAGAGTAATTACATTTTCTCCCGCGTTTTATGTTATGCTGCTTTAAAAAGTCGGAAATTCTTAAAGTCTAAGTCATATTATGCTTCTAGAGTATTAGGAGAGCAGAAATAAAAGAGTAATTACAATTTCTCCGGCAGTTTATGTTTTCCTGCTACAAAAAGTTCAAAAATCTTAAATTTTATGTCAATTTTGCTGACAAAGTATTAGGAGCGCATAAATCAAAAGAGTAATTACATCTTCTCCTGCGGTTTATGTTTCCTGCTTTAAAAACTTAAAAAATCTTAAATTTTAAGTCATTTTTGCTGTCTAAGTATTAGGAGCGCATAAATCAAAAGTGTAAATACAATTTTTCCCGCGCTTTATGTTTTCTTGCTTTAAAAACTTAAAAAATCTTAAATTTTATGTCAACTTTTGCTGTCAAAGTATTAGGAGCGCATAAATCAAAAGAGTAATTACAATTTTTCCCGCGGTTTATGTTTTCCTGCTTTAAAAACTTAAAAAATCTTAAATTTTAATTCAGGTTTTGCTGTCAAAGTATTAGGAGCGCACAAATCAAAAGAGTAATTACAATTTCTTCCGCAGTTTATGTTTTCCTGATACAAAATCTTAAAAAATCGTAAATTTTATGTCAATTTTTGCTGTCAAAGTATTAGGAGCGCATAAATCAAAAGAGTAATTACAATTTCTCCCGCGGTTTACGTTTTCCTGCTTTAAAAACTTAAAAAATCTTAAATTTTAATTCAGGTTTTGCTGTCAAAGTATTAGGAGCGCATAAATCAAAAGAGTAATTACAATTTCTCCCGCGGTTTATGTTTTCCTGCTTTAAAAACTTAAAAAATCTTAAATTTTATGTCAATTTTTGCTGTCAAAGTATGAGGAGCGCATAAATTAAAAGAGTAATTACAATTTCTCGCGCGGTTTATGTTTTCCTGCTTTAAAAACTTAAAAAATCTTAAATTTTATGTCAATATTTGCTGTCAAAGTATTAGGAGCGCATAAATCAAAAGAGTAATTACAATTTCTCCCGCGGTTTATGTTTTCCTGCTTTAAAAACTTAAAAAATCTTAAATTTTATGTCAATTTTTGCTGTCAAAGTATTAGGAGCGAATAAATAAAAAGAGTAATTACAATTTCTCCCGCGGTTTATGTTTTCCTGCTTTAAAAACTTAAAAAATCTTAAATTTTATGTCAATTTTTGCTGTCAAAGTATTAGGAGCGCATAAATCAAAAGAGTAATTACAATTTCTTCCGCAGTTTATGTTTTCCTGATACAAAATCTTAAATATCGTAAATTTTATGTCAATTTTTGCTGTGAAAGTATTAGGAGCGCATAAATCAAAAGAGTAATTACAATTTCTCCCGCGGTTTATGTTTTCCTGCTTTAAAAACTTAAAAAATCTTAAATTTTATGCCAATTTTTGCTGTCAAAGCATTAGGAGCGCATAAATCAAAAGAGTAATTACAATTTTTCCCGCGGTTTATGTTTTCCTGCTTTAAAAACTTAAAAAATCTTAAATTTTAATTCAGGTTTTGCTGTCAAAGTATTAGGAGCGCATAAATCAAAAGAGTAATTACAATTTCTTCCGCAGTTTATGTTTTCCTGATACAAAATCTTAAAAAATCTTAAATTTTATGTCAATTTTTGCTGTGAAAGTATTAGGAGCGCATAAATCAAAAGAGTAATTACAATTTTTCCCGCGGTTTATGTTTTCCTGCTTTAAAAACTTAAAAAATCTTAAATTTTAATTCAGGTTTTGCTGTCAAAGTATTAGGAGCGCATAAATCAAAAGAGTAATTACAATTTCTTCCGCAGTTTATGTTTTCCTGATACAAAATCTTAAAAAATCGTAAATTTTATGTCAATTTTTGCTGTCAAAGTATTAGGAGCGCATAAATCAAAAGAGTAATTACAATTTCTCCCGCGGTTTATGTTTTCCTGCTTTAAAAACTTAAAAAATCTTAAATTTTATGTCAATTTTTGCTGTGAAAGTATTAGGAGCGCATAAATCAAAAGAGTAATTACAATTTCTTCCGCAGTTTATGTTTTCCTGATACAAAATCTTAAAAAATCGTAAATTTTATGTCAATTTTTGCTGTCAAAGTATTAGGAGCGCATAAATCAAAAGAGTAATTACAATTTCTCCCGCGGTTTATGTTTTCCTGCTTTAAAAACTTAAAAAATCTTAAATTTTATGTCAATTTTTGCTGTGAAAGTATTAGGAGCGATTAAATCAAAAGAGTAATTACAATTTCACCCGCGGTTTATGTTTTCCTGCTTTAAATACTTAAAAAATCTTAAATTTTATGTCAATTTTTGCTGTCAAAGTATTATGAGCGCATAAATCAAAAGAGTAATTACAATTTCTCCCGCGGTTTATGTTTTCCTGCTTTAAAAACTTAAAAAATCTTAAATTTTAATTCAGGTTTTGCTGTCAAAGTATTAGGAGCGCATAAATCAAAAGAGTAATTACAATTTCTTCCGCAGTTTATGTTTTCCTGATACAAAATCTTAAAAAATCGTAAATTTTATGTCAATTTTTGCTGTCAAAGTATTAGGAGCGCATAAATCAAAAGAGTAATTACAATTTTTCCCGCGTTTTATGTTTTCCTGCTTTAAAAACTTAAAAAATCTTAAATTTTAATTCAGGTTTTGCTGTCAAAGTATTAGGAGCGCATAAAACAAAAGAGTAATTACAATTTCTTCCGCAGTTTATGTTTTCCTGATACAAAATCTTAAAAAATCGTAAATTTTATGTCAATTTTTGCTGTCAAAGTATTAGGAGCGCATAAATCAAAAGAGTAATTACAATTTCTCCCGCGGTTTATGTTTTCCTGCTTTAAAAACTTAAAAAATCTTAAATTTTATGTCAATTTTTGCTGTGAAAGTATTAGGAGCAATTAAATCAAAAGAGTAATTGCAATTTCACCCGCGGTTTATGTTTTCCTGCTTTAAATACTTAAAAAATCTTAAATTTTATGTCAATTTTTGCCGTCAAAGTATTATGAGCGCATAAATCAAAAGAGTAATTACAATTTCTCCCGCGGTTTATGTTTTCCTGCTTTAAAAACTTAAAAAATCTTAAATTTTAATTCAGGTTTTGCTGTCAAAGTATTAGGAGCGCATAAATCAAAAGAGTAATTACAATTTCTTCCGCAGTTTATGTTTTCCTGATACAAAATCTTAAAAAATCGTAAATTTTATGTCAATTTTTGCTGTCAAAGTATTAGGAGCGCATAAATCAAAAGAGTAATTACAATTTCTCCCGCGGTTTATGTTTTCCTGCTTTAAAAACTTAAAAAATCTTAAATTTTATGTCAATTTTTGCTGTGAAAGTATTAGGAGCGATTAAATCAAAAGAGTAATTACAATTTCACCCGCGGTTTATGTTTTCCTGCTTTAAATACTTAAAAAATCTTAAATTTTATGTCAATTTTTGCTGTCAAAGTATTATGAGCGCATAAATCAAAAGAGTAATTACAATTTCTCCCGCGGTTTATGTTTTCCTGCTTTAAAAACTTAAAAAACATTAAATTTTATGTCAATTTTTGCTGTGAAAGAATTAGAAGCGCATAAATCAAAAGAGTAATTACAATTTCTCCCGCGGTTTATGTTTTCCTGCTTTAAATACTTAAAAAATCTTAAATTTTATGCCAATTTTTGCTGTCAAAGCATTAGGAGCGCATAAATCAAAAGAGTAATTACAATTTCTTCCGCAGTTTATGTTTTCCTGATACAAAATCTTAAAAAATCGTAAATTTTATGTCAATTTTTGCTGTCAAAGTATTAGGAGCGCATAAATCAAAAGAGTAATTACAATTTCTCCCGCGGTTTATGTTTTCCTGCTTTAAAAACTTAAAAAATCTTAAATTTTATGTCAATTTTTGCTGTGAAAGTATTAGGAGCGATTAAATCAAAAGAGTAATTACAATTTCACCCGCGGTTTATGTTTTCCTGCTTTAAATACTTAAAAAATCTTAAATTTTATGTCAATTTTTGCTGTCAAAGTATTATGAGCGCATAAATCAAAAGAGTAATTACAATTTTTCCCGCGGTTTATGTTTTCCTGCTTTAAAAACTTAAAAAATCTTAAATTTTAATTCAGGTTTTGCTGTCAAAATATTAGGAGCGCATAAATCAAAAGAGTAATTACAATTTCTTCCGCAGTTTATGTTTTCCTGATACAAAATCTTAAAAAATCGTAAATTTTATGTCAATTTTTGCTGTCAAAGTATTAGGAGCGCATAAATCAAAAGAGTAATTACAATTTCACCCGCGATTTATGTTTTCCTGCTTTAAAAACTTAAAAAATCTTAAATTTTATGTCAATTTTTGCTGTGAAAGTATTAGGAGCGATTAAATCAAAAGAGTAATTACAATTTCACCCGCGGTTTATGTTTTCCTGCTTTAAATACTTAAAAAATCTTAAATTTTATGTCAATTTTTGCTGTCAAAGTATTATGAGCGCATAAATCAAAAGAGTAATTACAATTTCTCCCGCGGTTTATTTTTTCCTGCTTTAAAAACTTAAAAAATCTTAAATTTTAATTCAGGTTTTGCTGTCAAAGTATTAGGAGCGCATAAATCAAAAGAGTAATTACAATTTCTTCCGCAGTTTATGTTTTCCTGATAGAAAATCTTAAAAAATCGTAAATTTTATGTCAATTTTTGCTGTCAAAGTATTAGGAGCGCATAAATCAAAAGAGTAATTACAATTTTTCCCGCGGTTTATGTTTTCCTGCTTTAAAAACTTAAAAAATCTTAAATTTTAATTCAGGTTTTGCTGTCAAAGTATTAGGAGCGCATAAATCAAAAGAGTAATTACAATTTCTTCCGCAGTTTATGTTTTCCTGATACAAAATCTTAAAAAATCGTTAATTTTATGTCAATTTTTGCTGTCAAAGTATTAGGAGCGCATAAATCAAAAGAGTAATTACAATTTCTCCCGCGGTTTATGTTTTCCTGCTTTAAAAACTTAAAAAATCTTAAATTTTATGTCAATTTTTGCTGTGAAAGTATTAGGAGCGATTAAATCAAAAGAGTAATTACAATTTCACCCGCGGTTTATGTTTTCCTGCTTTAAATACTTAAAAAATCTTAAATTTTATGTCAATTTTTGCTGTCAAAGTATTATGAGCGCATAAATCAAAAGAGTAATTACAATTTCTCCCGCGGTTTATGTTTTCCTGCTTTAAAAAATTAAAAAACATTAAATTTTATGTCAATTTTTGCTGTGAAAGAATTAGAAGCGCATAAATCAAAAGAGTAATTACAATTTCTCCCGCGGTTTATGTTTTCCTGCTTTAAATACTTAAAAAATCTTAAATTTTATGCCAATTTTTGCTGTCAAAGCATTAGGAGCGCATAAATCAAAAGAGTAATTACAATTTCTTCCGCAGTTTATGTTTTCCTGATACAAAATCTTAAAAAATCGTAAATTTTATGTCAATTTTTGCTGTCAAAGTATTAGGAGCGCATAAATCAAAAGAGTAATTACAATTTCTCCCGCGGTTTATGTTTTCCTGCTTTAAAAACTTAAAAAATCTTAAATTTTATGCCAATTTTTGCTGTCAAAGCATTAGGAGCGCATAAATCAAAAGAGTAATTACAATTTTTCCTGCGGTTTATGTTTTCCTGCTTTAAAAACTTAAAAAATCTTAAATTTTAATTCAGGTTTTGCTGTCAAAGTATTAGGAGCGCATAAATCAAAAGAGTAATTACAATTTCTTCCGCAGTTTATGTTTTCCTGATACAAAATCTTAAAAAATCGTAAATTTTATGTCAATTTTTCCTGTCAAAGTATTAGGAGCGAATAAATCAAAAGAGTAATTACAATTTTTCCCGCGGTTTATGTTTTCCTGCTTTAAAAACTTAAAAAATCTTAAATTTTAATTCAGGTTTTGCTGTCAAAGTATTAGGAGCGCATAAATCAAAAGAGTAATTACAATTTCTTCCGCAGTTTATGTTTTCCTGATACAAAATCTTAAAAAATCGTAAATTTTATGTCAATTTTTCCTGTCAAAGTATTAGGAGCGAATAAATCAAAAGAGTAATTACAATTTTTCCCGCGGTTTATGTTTTCCTGCTTTAAAAACTTAAAAAACCTTAAATTTTAATTCAGGTTTTGCTGTCAAAGTATTAGGAGCGCATAAATCAAAAGAGTAATTACAATTTCTCCCGCGGTTTATGTTTTACTGCTTTAAAAACTTAAAAAATCTTAAATTTTATGTCAATTTTTGCTGTCAAAGTATTAGGAGCGAATAAATCAAAAGAGTAATTACAATTTCTCCCGCTGTTTATGTTTTCCTGATTTAAAAACTTAAAAAATCTTAAATTTTATGTCAATTTTTGCTGTGAAAGTACTAGGAGCGCATAAATCAAAAGAGTAATTACAATTTCTCCCGCGGTTTATGTTTTCCTGCTTTAAAAACTTAAAAAATCTTAAATTTTATGCCAATTTTTGCTGTCAAAGCATTAGGAGCGCATAAATCAAAAGAGTAATTACAATTTTTCCCGCGGTTTATTTTTTCCTGCTTTAAAAACTTAAAAAATCTTAAATTTTAATTCAGGTTTTCCTGTCAAAGTATTAGGAGCGCATAAATCAAAAGAGTAATTACAATTTCTTCCGCAGTTTATGTTTTCCTGATACAAAATCTTAAAAAATCGTAAATTTTATGTCAATTTTTGCTGTCAAAGTATTAGGAGCGAATAAATCAAAAGAGTAATTACAATTTCTCCCGCGGTTTATGTTTTCCTGCTTTAAAAACTTAAAAAATCTTAAATTTTATGTCAATTTTTGTTGTGAAAGTATTAGGAGCGCATAAATCAAAAGAGTAATTACAATTTCATCCGCAGTTTATGTTTTCCTGATACAAAATCTTAAAAAATCGTAAATTTTATGTCAATTTTTGCTGTCAAAGTATTAGGAGCGCGTAAATCAAAAGAGTAATTACAGTTTCTCGCGCGGTTTATGTTTTCCTGCTTTAAAAACTTAAAAAATCTTAAATTTTATGTCAATTTTTGCTGTGAAAGTATTAGAAGCGCATAAATCAAAAGAGTAATTACAATTTCTCCCGCGGTTTATGTTTTCCTGCTTTAAAAACTTAAAAAATCTTAAATTTTATGTCAATTTTTGCTGTGAAAGTATTAGAAGCGCATAAATCAAAAGAGTAATTACAATTTTTCCCGCGGTTTATGTTTTCCAGCTTTAAAAACTTAAAAAATCTTAAATTTTAATTCAGGTTTTGCTGTCAAAGTATTAGGAGCGCATAAATCAAAAGAGTAATTACAATTTCTTCCGCAGTTTATGTTTTCCTGATACAAAATCTTAAAAAATTGTAAATTTTATGTCAATTTTTGCTGTCAAAGTATTAGGAGCGCGTAAATCAAAAGAGTAATTACAATTTCTCGCGCGGTTTATGTTTTCCTGCTTTAAAAACTTAAAAAATCTTAAATTTTATGCCAATTTTTGTTGTGAAAGTATTAGGAGCGCATAAATCAAAAGAGTAATTACAATTTCATCCGCAGTTTATGTTTTCCTGATACAAAATCTTAAAAAATCGTAAATTTTATGTCAATTTTTGCTGTCAAAGTATTAGGAGCGCGTAAATCAAAAGAGTAATTACAATTTCTCGCGCGGTTTATGTTTTCCTGCTTTAAAAACTTAAAAAATCTTAAATTTTATGCCAATTTTTGCTGTCAAAGCATTAGGAGCGCATAAATCAAAAGAGTAATTACAATTTCTTCCGCAGTTTATGTTTTCCTGATACAAAATCTTAAAAAATCGTAAATTTTATGTCAATTTTTGCTGTCAAAGTATTAGGAGCGCATAAATCAAAAAAGTAATTACAATTTCTTCCGCGGTTTATGTTTTCCTGCTTTAAAAACTTAAAAAATCTTAAATTTTATGCCAATTTTTGCTGTCAAAGCATTAGGAGCGCATAAATCAAAAGAGTAATTACAATTTTTCCCGCGGTTTATGTTTTCCTGTTTTAAAAACTTAAAAAATCTTAAATTTTAATTCAAATTTTGCTGTCAAAGTATTAGGAGCGCATAAATCAAAAGAGTCATTACAATTTCTTCCGCGGTTTATGTTTTCCTGCTTTAAAAACTTAAAAAATCTTAAATTTAATGTCAATTTTTGCTGTGAAAGTATTAGAAGCGCATAAATCAAAAGAGTAATTACAATTTCTCTCGCGGTTTATGTTTTCCTGCTTTAAAAACTTAAAAAATCTTAAATTTTAAGTCAATTTTTGCTGTCAAAGTATTAGGAGCGCATAAATCAAAAGAGTAATTACAATTTCTCCCGCGGTTTATGTTTTCCTGATTTAAAAACTTAAAAAATCTTAAATTTAATGCCAATTTTTGCTGTCAAAGCATTAGGAGCGCATAAATCAAAAGAGTAATTACAATTTCTCCCGCGGTTTATGTTTACCTGCTTTAAAAACTTAAAAAATCTTAAATTTTATGCCAATTTTTGCTGTCAAAGCATTAGGAGCGCATAAATCAAAAGAGTAATTACAATTTTTCCCGCGGTTTATATTTTCCTGCTTTAAAAACTTAAAAAATCTTAAATTTTAATTCAGGTTTTGCTGTCAAAGTATTAGGAGCGCATAAATCAAAAGAGTAATTACAATTTTTCGCGCGGTTTATGTTTTCCTGCTTTAAAAACTTAAAAAATCTTAGGTTAGGTTAGGTTAGGTTAGGTTAGGTTAGGTTAGGTTAGGTTAGGTTAGGTTAGGTTAGGTTAGGTTAGGTTGGGTTAGGTTAGGTTAGGTTAGGTTAGGTTAGGTTAGGTTGGGTTGGGTTGGGTTAGGTTAGGTTAGGTTAGGTTAGGTTAGGTTGGGTTGGGTTAGGTTAGGTTAGGTTAGGTTAGGTTAGGTTAGGTTGGGTTAGGTTAGGTTAGGTTAGGTTAGGTTAGGTTAGGTTGGGGATCAAAATCCTGCTCACACCTCCTCGTTGGTGGTCCCTGGTAACTTGCGGAGGACTCTCTGAGATCGGGTACCAACCCCGGTGGAAGAGAGAAATCTGCAAGGCTGACGTGAGAGGTATTCTCCAACGGAGAGTCACATCGTTCTCCCTCTTAAGCCAAGGTAAAGGCAATCGCGCTGAAGGCTGCATGGCGTCCGGGAGTGTAGCGGACGTCCCTAGCGATACCTTGGGGTTGGAGGCCCCAACGAAAAATCTCCAAAAAAGAAACATGAAGAACAACAAAAAAGACTTGGAAGTTACGATGCAGGGACTAGGAAACCCAGTATCGGTCGACATGAGCGGCGCGAGAGAGGGCCCTCATCGACCGTCAGCAGGCGACCTCTCAGCACCTTCGACGAGCAGCCAGGCCGAGGTGCTAAAGAATGCTACTGGCGAAACAAAGAAAGAGAAAGACCCTAAGAAACCGAACAAGGGAAAAATCGGAGTCGGGTTGGAAATCGAGGTTACTCGAAAGCTGAGGGACAGGGATCGACTTAAGTCGGTGCCCACCTTTAGTACGCCACCCGGGACGACGAAGAGCCCTCAAGTAACCGGAGGGGCTGATATGAAGCCGCAGGCATCGATAGCCGCGTTAAAAAAGGTTTTGGGCAAACACAACAACATTGCCCTGGAAGTGAAGGAGGCGGCCAGGGTCTGCATGGAGAGTTTCCAGAGAACGCTGGAGGTGCTGGATGCTCTGAAGGCCACCCAAAATGAGCGGGTGATACCCGACTTGAGTTCACTGGACGATATGGAAGGAAGCTTGCGGGAACTAGCTAAAGCTGCAGCCATACAAACGGCTAAAATAGAAGCAGTCACCGAAAAGCTCGAAGATATAAAAAAGGCTGCCGAAAGACAGGAAACCCAAGCAGAGAAGAGAGCTGACCGCATCAGAACTGCAATAAACTCGGCTTCTGCGGAGTGCGCCCGAGCCATAGGCGGGGTGGAGGAGGCGGTGGAGGCCATCCAGACTAGCGGCATGGACGCGTCTTTGCCTTTCACGGACCTGGCAGCGATGCAAAACGTTGCCAAAGCAGTGAGAGAGGTAGAAAAAAGTGTCCAAAGGACCCCAAAAACAGTCAGGGACATTGCGAGTGCAGTTACTGGTTTGACAGAAAGGTTTGACAGGCTTGCACTGACAGTAGCTGGACCCCCAGTGGAGTTCAGCGAAGAAGAGGATGAGAGCCAGAAGCGACTCCTACGGGAATTGCTGCGAGTGGACGGGCTGGAGATTGCCGAAAGCCCGGACAAACATCTTGTCGAAGAAAAAGAAGGAAAAGGAAAAAATACCAAGAAAAAGAAAAAGAAGAGGAAGGCAAAGAGAAATAAGAAAGAGAAGACCACAACAGGAAAGGACGGGAAACCAGTACAAGAAAGCCTGGCAGAGGCTAGGCCGAGTGAACCACCGGAGAGCAGGCCGGTTCAAGGCAATGATCTCCAGAACCCGGTAGACAATACGTTCCAGGTGTGTACCAGAAGAAAGGGAAGAACAAGAGATCCTGCATCGGCCCGAAACGAGGCGGTGGTACTAAAAGTATTGCCAGGAGACACCACAGCGGTGACCCTGGAGAGGCTGAAGGCCGGGCTGAAGGAAGCTAACCTCTCTCCTAGGATTTCTAGAATACGCCACACAAGAAGCGGAGATGTGCTGCTGGAGGCGGAGGAAGGCGCGGGAAAGTCCGCCCAAATCAGAGAAGCGGTCATCAAGGCCATGGGGAACGAGTCCATTAAGAAACCAGCCGGTCGAAAGGTACGACTGGAGGTGCTCGATATGGCCGAAAACACTTCGGTTGCTGACGTGGAGGAGGGCCTGATGCGCGCGCTGGGCTCACTGGCGGGGTCTGAAGTTGTCCAACTAAGACCTGCACGATGGGGCACAAAGAAAGCTATCCTTGATGTGCGAGAGGATGTGGCCGCTGCTCTGACAAGGTCTGGGATGACGGTCGGCATGGTAAGCGCGTGCAAGGTCAGGGAGAAGCAGTTCAGGGTCTTCTGCTACAGATGTCTGCGCGGAGGGCACAGCAGGGCCCAATGCGCTGACAAAGAAGACAGAGGCAACCTGTGTGCTAGATGCGGCAAAGAAGGCCACCAAGTGATTGCCTGCAAGGAAAGGGCAAGATGCCTGGATTGCGGGGGCGACCACCAGACGGGCGACGAAAGATGTGGGAGCTCACGGAGACCGGAACCGGCGAGAGCTGGAACAAGCACTCAAGAGGGGACCCATTTTCAGAAGAACGGACGCGTTCGGGGAAAAAACACCCCGAACTAGAAAGAAGCAGATGTAAAGTCAGACTGCTGCAGGCCAACCTCCACACGGCCAGAGCGGCTCAGGACCTTTTTCTCGCCAACGTCCGCCAAAAGCGAATAGACGTGGCTCTAATTTCCGAACCGAACCGCCATCTGGAAAAAAACTGGTTCCACGACAACACCGGCAGAGCGGCCATCTATCTGCCAAATGCGCCAGTGGTATCCAGCGCTGGACGGGCGGAGAGCCACGTCTGGGTTGAGGTGGAGGGGGTAGCTATCTATAGCTGCTACTTCTCCCCAAATGACACCAATGCCAACTTTAGGAGCGGCCTGGACAGTCTGACAGAAAGTCTAAGAAAGAGAGGCGGCCGTCAATTGGTCGGGGGAGACTTTAATGCGAAGTCTCCCGCTTGGGGGTCCCCCACCTGCGACGATAGAGGAGAGGCGCTTTTGGAAGCCATAAGCACAACAACGCTGGAACTGTGCAACGAGGGGCGGGTACCGACTTTTGTGACCCCAAGGTCCCAATCTATTTTGGACCTGACCTTCGCCAGCGCATGCGTTTGTAGAAACGTTACGGACTGGAGGGTTTTAGAAGAAGAAACTCTTAGCGACCACCGCTACATCACCTTCAGTCTGGGGCGCTATGCTCCACCGCCCGCTACTCCTCAAACAACTGGGGGTTGGACGGACAAACATCTGGACGCGGCGAAGTTTGCTGAAAAGTTTAGCGAGCTGTCCCGAGGCGCAGTAAAGGCGGAAGCACTGGTAAACGCGCTGGTCGGTGCTTGTAACGCATCGATGCCCACCCGCAGACCCCTCGGGAGGAAACCGGTACACTGGTGGAATCCCGAGATTTCCGAACAACGGAAAGCGACAAACCGGTGCAGAAGAGCAGCACAGAGAGGAAGAAAAGGAGACGAAAGAAATGAGGCGGCGGAGGATTCCTATAAAGAGGCAAAGTATCGGCTATCAAAGCTGATCAACGATAGCAAACGCCGATGCTGGAAAGAATTGATCACGCAGCTGGAGAACGACCCCTGGGGGCTTGCATATAAGATCGTTCGTCGTAAACTCAGGGGCAAAGAGACGATTCCCGGGATGACACCTGAAAGGGTCCAAGAGATAGCTTCCACTCTCTTCCCGCAACACGAGCTGGTGGGGGAGGAGAGGATGGCCGCTTCGGCGGAGCTCAAGGTTTTCACGAGCTCAGAGTTTGAGGATGCGGTGCGCAGGCTCTCAAGCGACAAAGCCCCGGGACCCGACCAGATACCCGGAAGCGCCTTGAAGTTGGCAACTGCCCTGGACCGGGAGGTCTTCCTGACGGTGTTCAACGCGTGCTTGGCGGACGGAAATTTTCCGAGCGTTTGGAAGGTCGCCAGGCTTGTACTGATCCGAAAGGGGGGCAAACCCATTGAAGATCCGACGTCTTTCAGGCCAATCTGTCTCCTGGATCACGCCGGCAAGCTCCTGGAGCGGTTGATACTAAACCGGCTAAACACATCCATTGAGGAGAAGGGGGGCCTGTCCGAGAACCAATTTGGTTTTAGGACAGGTCGATCAACATCGGACGCCTTGGGGGCCATTGTGGATGCCGCTCAGGGGGCCAGGAGCGGAACGTGGAGGACCAGAAAGTTCTGCGTTCTGGTAACCCTCGACGTCCGCAACGCTTTCAACTGTGCCGGATGGAGATGGATTTTGAAAGCCCTCAGGGAAATGGAGATAGACCCCACCCTATACAACATTATCGTTAGCTATCTTAGCGACAGATGGTTGGAAGTGGAAGAGGGGAGGGAAAAAAAGAAGATTAAAGTCACCAGCGGCGTTCCGCAGGGGTCGGTCCTTGGCCCAACCCTGTGGAACGTCATGTACGACGGCGTCCTTCGACTGAGCATGCCGGAGGGGGTGACCATTATAGGTTTTGCCGACGACCTCTCAATCGTGGTGGCGGATCGGGACGCCGGAGTACTGGAAGAAAAAGCGGTCCAAGCAATATCCAAAATTGCCGAGTGGACGAGCGAAAGAGGGCTGCGACTCGTCCCGGAAAAATCGGAGGCGGTCTTTATTAGTGGGAGAAGGAAGGTGCCCCGCCTCCGACTGACCCTAAATCAGCAGGAAGTCGAAATCAAGGATTCCATAATAGTGCTCGGCGTAACCATCGACAAGTACTTAAACTTTGCCGAGCACATACGGAAGGTCGCGGACAGAGCAGGCGAAGTTGTGACCTCGATGGGAAGATTAATGCCAAACTTGGGGGGTCCTAAGGCAGCGAAGCGAAAAGTGCTCAGCTTGGTGGCCCAGTCCATTATGTTATACGCGGCTCCTGTGTGGCATGAGGCAATCAAGGTGCAGCGTAACTGCGCTCGACTTGCGCGAGTCCACCGGCAGATGGCCCTACGGGTATCATCGGCCTACAGAACAACATCCGCGGAAGCGGCACTGGTCGTTGCTTGCATGCCTCCAATTGATCTACTGGCCCTCGAAAGAGCCATGCCAAACACCAACAGTAGAGAGATCACTATCGCGGCGTGGCAGGACAGGTGGACTGGAGCAGAGAAGGGCTCATGGACCAGACGTCTTATCCCGGACCTAAGACCTTGGCTTGGAAGAAGCCATGGCACTGTCACATACCATCTGACGCAAGTCCTGACCGGCCATGGCTGCTTTAACTACTACAAGCACCGGATAGGTAAGCTGGCCTCCCCCAAGTGCGACCATTGCGACGAGGTGGATGATTCCGAACACACCATTTTCCAATGCTGGAGGTGGGAGGTGCAGAGGGCGACTGCCTCGCTGAGTCTGGGACAGGCCATTAGCCCGGAAACCATAGTGGGGTTAATGTTGCGGGGCGACCGGGAGTGGGCTGTCGCTGTGGCGCTCATCGAGGAAATTATGAAGAAAAAAGAACAAGAAGAAAGAGAAAAAGAAAAAGAAGAAATTCAAGGCGCTGTCTGAAGAGTAGCGAAACTGAAGAATCAGCAGGACACCCATGCAGTAATGCATATATGCGGATTCCGTGGGTGCCGCAGGGAGGGTGGAGATCTTACCTCCCTGTTGTTAACCGTGCGACTTACCACCACAACATCATGAGGAGGGGTTTTTAGTGGGTAGCATCACTGATGAGTCCCACACTCTTGGCTTCGGCCGGGGTTAGTGCATCAAGCATTTTCCCCTCCTCCCACGCACGCAAAAAAAAAAAAAAAAAAAGGTTAGGTTAGGTTAGGTTAGGTTAGGTTAGGTTAGGTTAGGTTAGGTTAGGTTAGGTTAGGTTAGGTTAGGTTAGGTTAGGTTAGGTTAGGTTAGGTTAGGTTAGGTTAGGTTAGGTTAGGTTAGGTTAGGTTAGGTTAGGTTAGGTTAGGTTAGGTTAGGTTAGGTTCGGTTTATTTTTTATTATTTTTTATTTTTATTTATTATCTATTATTACTTATTATTATTTTTTAATACTTACAATTACTTATTATTACTTATAATTACTTAACATTAATATCGATTTTTTTTTTTTTTTTCTCAAGTTCGACTTGGAAAAATTTATTATTTTTTATTATTTTTTCAAGGTCATTATTCCTAATTACTTATAATTACATATAATTATTTACAATTACTCATAATTACTTATAATTACTTTTTATTACATTCTTTTGTTTTCGGCGGGAGTTTAAAGTTTCGGGGGGGGGGGGCAAAATTTTCGATCGGTCGTAACTCGGAGGCGGTTCGAGCTAGAGAGGCGGGGTTTGAAAAATCGGGGGCGGTTCGGGGCGGGGAATCCGGCGGCGCATGCGCGGTCGCGCGCGCGTGCGCCGTTCGGGCGCCACGCGATATTTATTATTTATTATTTATTTTTTTTTATTTTTTTTTCTTGGGTTCGGTCGGGTCGGGCCGGGCGGTCACGTTTCCGATTTTTCTTTATTTTTTTATTTTTTGTTATTTATTATTTATTATTTTATTATTTATTATTTATTATTTTTTTCTTGGGTCCGGGGGGGCTCGGTTCGGGTCCGATCGGTAATTACATTTCATTAATTATAATTACTTGTTATTATTTTTCGCGATTTTTCGCCGGTTTCAGGTAGGTCGACCCATCGTGGGTTCGGCAGGATGCGAATTGTGCAAATTTATTACATTTAATTACGCGAAATTACATATCCGAAAATTTTCTTTTTTGGGCGTATTCTAAATCAAATTCTAAGGCCTCCCGCGCAAAGCGCGTCGTTCTGCGACTTTTCGTTCGTATTTGGCGGCGGTTTAAAGTTTCCGCGGGGGCGGTCGAATTTTCGATCGGCCGTAACTCGGAAACGGTCGGAGCTAGAGAGGCGGGGTTTTCGCTACCGGAGGCGGTTTTTTGAGCAGATTTCGAAAAAAAATACGAAAATTTTCGCGCGCTGCGCGCGCTCAATGTTTGCTCGATTGCGCCCGGAAGGGGCGCTCAGAAAAATTTCTCAAGGTCAAAATTGAGCGCTACGGACCGTATCTTTTATCGATTCTGGCCTTTAGAATGTCGTGGGACGAATTTTTCGGGCAGTTATGGGTCTTTTTAAAAAAAAGTATTTTTCGGGTCGGCTCAATCGGGCCCAAGTTTATGGGTTTTTTACGGGTAATCCGAATCCGCCGCGGGCGTTACGCCCGCTCAATTTCTTGGGTTTTCGCGCGGGCGTAACTCGGCGGCGCGCGCCCGAAAAAATTTTTCGAGCTCGAATTCGAGCTCGCCGGACCCGAAAACCTTGGGATTATTATTTTCGCGACCTCGGGTCCGCGGGTTCGCGAGTTACGGGTTTCGCGATTTGGAGGGGCGGCGATCGCGGAATCGGAGGCGGCGCGCTGCGGGGATCCCGAAAAAAATAACGAAAAAATTCGCGCGCTCGAAATTCCCGACCCGAGAATTTCTAACTCGGGGGCGGCGCGAGTCGCGGGGGCGGAAATCGCGGGTCCGGAGGCGGTTTTTGGAGCGGATTTCGAAAAAAAATACCCAAAATTTCTCGCGCTGCGCGCGCTCTTGGAATTTTTCGCCGCCCCCGGAAGGAGCGGTCGCGGAAGGTCGCCGCCCCCAAAAACGGGCGTCCCGCGAGGCGAAAAACATAGGAAATTTTTTTTTCAGAGTCGTGGGACCGACGGTTTCGGAGTTATGGGTCTTTTTAGGTTTCAAGGTCGAATCGGGTTCGCGGGTTCGGTTTTCGGGTTCGGGTTCGGGTTCGGGTTCGGGTTCGGGTTAGGTTAGGTTAGGTTAGGTTAGGTTAGGTTAGGTTAGGTTAGGTTAGGTTAGGTTAGGTTAGGTTAGGTTAGGTTAGGTTAGGTTAGGTTAGGTTAGGTTAGGTTAGGTTAGGTTAGGTTAGGTTAGGTTAGGTTAGGTTAGGTTAGGTTAGGTTAGGTTAGGTTAGGTTAGGTTAGGTTAGGTTAGGTTAGGTTAGGTTAGGTTAGGTTAGGTTAGGTTAGGTTAGGTTAGGTTAGGTTAGGTTAGGTTAGGTTAGGTTAGGTTAGGTTAGGTTAGGTTAGGTTAGGTTAGGTTAGGTTAGGTTAGGTTAGGTTAGGTTAGGTTAGGTTAGGTTAGGTTAGGTTAGGTTAGGTTAGGTTAGGTTAGGTTAGGTTAGGTTAGGTTAGGTTAGGTTAGGTTAGGTTAGGTTAGGTTAGGTTAGGTTAGGTTAGGTTAGGTTAGGTTAGGTTAGGTTAGGTTAGGTTAGGTTAGGTTAGGTTAGGTTAGGTTAGGTTAGGTTAGGTTAGGTTAGGTTAGGTTAGGTTAGGTTAGGTTAGGTTAGGTTAGGTTAGGTTAGGTTAGGTTCGATTTATTTTTTATTATTTTTTATTTTTATTTATTATCTATTATTACTTATTATTATTTTTTAATACTTACAATTACTTATTATTACTTATAATTACTTAACATTAATATCGATTTTTTTTTTTTTTTTCACAAGTTCGACTTGGAAAAATTTATTATTTTTTATTATTTTTTCAAGGTCATTATTCCTAATTACTTATAATTACATATAATTATTTACAATTACTCATAATTACTTATAATTACTTTTTATTACATTCTTTTGTTTTCGGCGGGAGTTTAAAGTTTCGGGGGAGGGGCAAAATTTTCGATCGGTCGTAACTCGGAGGCGGTTCGAGCTAGAGAGGCGGGGTTTGAAAAATCGGGGGCGGTTCGGGGCGGGGAATCCGGCGGCGCATGCGCGGTCGCGCGCGCGTGCGCCGTTCGGGCGCCACGCGATATTTATTATTTATTATTTATTTTTTTTTATTTTTTTTTCTTGGGTTCGGTCGGGTCGGGCCGGGCGGTCACGTTTCCGATTTTTCTTTATTTTTTTATTTTTTGTTATTTATTATTTATTATTTTATTATTTATTATTTATTATTTTTTTCTTGGGTCCGGGGGGGCTCGGTTCGGGTCCGATCGGTAATTACATTTCATTAATTATAATTACTTGTTATTATTTTTCGCGATTTTTCGCCGGTTTCAGGTAGGTCGACCCATCGTGGGTTCGGCAGGATGCGAATTGTGCAAATTTATTACATTTAATTACGCGAAATTACATATCCGAAAATTTTCTTTTTTGGGCGTATTCTAAATCAAATTCTAAGGCCTCCCGCGCAAAGCGCGTCGTTCTGCGACTTTTCGTTCGTATTTGGCGGCGGTTTAAAGTTTCCGCGGGGGCGGTCGAATTTTCGATCGGCCGTAACTCGGAAACGGTCGGAGCTAGAGAGGCGGGGTTTTCGCTACCGGAGGCGGTTTTTTGAGCAGATTTCGAAAAAAAATACGAAAATTTTCGCGCGCTGCGCGCGCTCAATGTTTGCTCGATTGCGCCCGGAAGGGGCGCTCAGAAAAATTTCTCAAGGTCAAAATTGAGCGCTACGGACCGTATCTTTTATCGATTCTGGCCTTTAGAATGTCGTGGGACGAATTTTTCGGGCAGTTATGGGTCTTTTTAAAAAAAAGTATTTTTCGGGTCGGCTCAATCGGGCCCAAGTTTATGGGTTTTTTACGGGTAATCCGAATCCGCCGCGGGCGTTACGCCCGCTCAATTTCTTGGGTTTTCGCGCGGGCGTAACTCGGCGGCGCGCGCCCGAAAAAATTTTTCGAGCTCGAATTCGAGCTCGCCGGACCCGAAAACCTTGGGATTATTATTTTCGCGACCTCGGGTCCGCGGGTTCGCGAGTTACGGGTTTCGCGATTTGGAGGGGCGGCGATCGCGGAATCGGAGGCGGCGCGCTGCGGGGATCCCGAAAAAAATAACGAAAAAATTCGCGCGCTCGAAATTCCCGACCCGAGAATTTCTAACTCGGGGGCGGCGCGAGTCGCGGGGGCGGAAATCGCGGGTCCGGAGGCGGTTTTTGGAGCGGATTTCGAAAAAAAATACCCAAAATTTCTCGCGCTGCGCGCGCTCTTGGAATTTTTCGCCGCCCCCGGAAGGAGCGGTCGCGGAAGGTCGCCGCCCCCAAAAACGGGCGTCCCGCGAGGCGAAAAACATAGGAAATTTTTTTTTCAGAGTCGTGGGACCGACGGTTTCGGAGTTATGGGTCTTTTTAGGTTTCAAGGTCGAATCGGGTTCGCGGGTTCGGTTTTCGGGTTCGGGTTCGGGTTCGGGTTCGGGTTCGGGTTAGGTTAGGTTAGGTTAGGTTAGGTTAGGTTAGGTTAGGTTAGGTTAGGTTAGGTTAGGTTAGGTTAGGTTAGGTTAGGTTAGGTTAGGTTAGGTTAGGTTAGGTTAGGTTAGGTTAGGTTAGGTTAGGTTAGGTTAGGTTAGGTTAGGTTAGGTTAGGTTAGGTTAGGTTAGGTTAGGTTAGGTTAGGTTAGGTTAGGTTAGGTTAGGTTAGGTTAGGTTAGGTTAGGTTAGGTTAGGTTAGGTTAGGTTAGGTTAGGTTAGGTTAGGTTAGGTTAGGTTAGGTTAGGTTAGGTTAGGTTAGGTTAGGTTAGGTTAGGTTAGGTTAGGTTAGGTTAGGTTAGGTTAGGTTAGGTTAGGTTAGGTTAGGTTAGGTTAGGTTAGGTTAGGTTAGGTTAGGTTAGGTTAGGTTAGGTTAGGTTAGGTTAGGTTAGGTTAGGTTAGGTTAGGTTAGGTTAGGTTAGGTTAGGTTAGGTTAGGTTAGGTTAGGTTAGGTTAGGTTAGGTTAGGTTAGGTTAGGTTAGGTTAGGTTAGGTTAGGTTAGGTTAGGTTAGGTTAGGTTAGGTTAGGTTAGGTTAGGTTAGGTTAGGTTAGGTTAGGTTAGGTTAGGTTAGGTTCGATTTATTTTTTATTATTTTTTATTTTTATTTATTATCTATTATTACTTATTATTATTTTTTAATACTTACAATTACTTATTATTACTTATAATTACTTAACATTAATATCGATTTTTTTTTTTTTTCACAAGTTCGACTTGGAAAAATTTATTATTTTTTATTATTTTTTCAAGGTCATTATTCCTAATTACTTATAATTACATATAATTATTTACAATTACTCATAATTACTTATAATTACTTTTTATTACATTCTTTTGTTTTCGGCGGGAGTTTAAAGTTTCGGGGGGGGGGGGGGCAAAATTTTCGATCGGTCGTAACTCGGAGGCGGTTCGAGCTAGAGAGGCGGGGTTTGAAAAATCGGGGGCGGTTCGGGGCGGGGAATCCGGCGGCGCATGCGCGGTTGCGCGCGCGTGCGCCGTTCGGGCGCCACGCGATATTTATTATTTATTATTTATTTTTTTTTATTTTTTTTTCTTGGGTTCGGTCGGGTCGGGCCGGGCGGTCCCGTTTCCGATTTTTCTTTATTTTTTTATTTTTTGTTATTTATTATTTATTATTTTATTATTTATTATTTATTATTTTTTTCTTGGGTCCGGGGGGGCTCGGTTCGGGTCCGATCGGTAATTACATTTCATTAATTATAATTACTTGTTATTATTTTTCGCGATTTTTCGCCGGTTTCAGGTAGGTCGACCCATCGTGGGTTCGGCAGGATGCGAATTGTGCAAATTTATTACATTTAATTACGCGAAATTACATATCCGAAAATTTTCTTTTTTGGGCGTATTCTAAATCAAATTCTAAGGCCTCCCGCGCAAAGCGCGTCGTTCTGCGACTTTTCGTTCGTATTTGGCGGCGGTTTAAAGTTTCCGCGGGGGCGGTCGAATTTTCGATCGGCCGTAACTCGGAAACGGTCGGAGCTAGAGAGGCGGGGTTTTCGCTACCGGAGGCGGTTTTTTGAGCAGATTTCGAAAAAAAATACGAAAATTTTCGCGCGCTGCGCGCGCTCAATGTTTGCTCGATTGCGCCCGGAAGGGGCGCTCAGAAAAATTTCTCAAGGTCAAAATTGAGCGCTACGGACCGTATCTTTTATCGATTCTGGCCTTTAGAATGTCGTGGGACGAATTTTTCGGGCAGTTATGGGTCTTTTTAAAAAAAAGTATTTTTCGGGTCGGCTCAATCGGGCCCAAGTTTATGGGTTTTTTACGGGTAATCCGAATCCGCCGCGGGCGTTACGCCCGCTCAATTTCTTGGGTTTTCGCGCGGGCGTAACTCGGCGGCGCGCGCCCGAAAAAATTTTTCGAGCTCGAATTCGAGCTCGCCGGACCCGAAAACCTTGGATTATTATTTTCGCGACCTCGGGTCCGCGGGTTCGCGAGTTACGGGTTTCGCGATTTGGAGGGGCGGCGATCGCGGAATCGGAGGCGGCGCGCTGCGGGGATCCCGAAAAAAATAACGAAAAAATTCGCGCGCTCGAAATTCCCGACCCGAGAATTTCTAACTCGGGGGCGGCGCGAGTCGCGGGGGCGGAAATCGCGGGTCCGGAGGCGGTTTTTGGAGCGGATTTCGAAAAAAAATATCCAAAATTTCTCGCGCTGCGCGCGCTCTTGGAATTTTTCGCCGCCCCCGGAAGGAGCGGTCGCGGAAGGTCGCCGCCCCCAAAAACGGGCGTCCCGCGAGGCGAAAAACATAGGAAATTTTTTTTTCAGAGTCGTGGGACCGACGGTTTCGGAGTTATGGGTCTTTTTAGGTTTCAAGGTCGAATCGGGTTCGCGGGTTCGGTTTTCGGGTTCGGGTTCGGGTTCGGGTTCGGGTTAGGTTAGGTTAGGTTAGGTTAGGTTAGGTTAGGTTAGGTTAGGTTAGGTTAGGTTAGGTTAGGTTAGGTTAGGTTAGGTTAGGTTAGGTTAGGTTAGGTTAGGTTAGGTTAGGTTAGGTTAGGTTAGGTTAGGTTAGGTTAGGTTAGGTTAGGTTAGGTTAGGTTAGGTTAGGTTAGGTTAGGTTAGGTTAGGTTAGGTTAGGTTAGGTTAGGTTAGGTTAGGTTAGGTTAGGTTAGGTTAGGTTAGGTTAGGTTAGGTTAGGTTAGGTTAGGTTAGGTTAGGTTAGGTTAGGTTAGGTTAGGTTAGGTTAGGTTAGGTTAGGTTAGGTTAGGTTAGGTTAGGTTAGGTTAGGTTAGGTTAGGTTAGGTTAGGTTAGGTTAGGTTAGGTTAGGTTAGGTTAGGTTGGTTAGGTTAGGTTAGGTTAGGTTAGGTTAGGTTAGGTTAGGTTAGGTTAGGTTAGGTTAGGTTAGGTTAGGTTAGGTTAGGTTAGGTTAGGTTAGGTTAGGTTAGGTTAGGTTAGGTTAGGTTAGGTTAGGTTAGAGTTAGGTTAGGTTAGGTTAGGTTAGGTTAGGTTAGGTTAGGTTAGGTTAGGTTAGGTTAGGTTAGGTTAGGTTAGGTAGGTTAGGTTAGGTTAGTTAGGTTAGGTTTAGGTTAGGTAGGGTTAGGTTTAGGTTAGGTTAGGTTAGGTTAGGTAGGTTAGGTTAGTTAGGTTAGTTAGGTTAGGTTAGGT